>JAZHYW010041249.1:0-145147 GCA_037355805.1 Ixodes ricinus | reverse complement strand
TAAGGGTTAGCTTTTCCAGGTTCATGTCCGGTACCAAACAAATGTCGACACAACTCTGGTTGCCGCCGTCGCTCATAGATGGCGGTAGCTGTCCAGTGTTGTTTGCCGGTTGTCTGCTTGTCGCCGTCGCTCATAGATGGCGGTAGCTGTCCAGTGTTGTGTTTGCCGGTTGTCTGCTGGCCGCCGTCGCTCACAGATGGCGGCAAACTTTCCAGCCTTTCCACTCTGGCTTGTCGACTTGCGGACGGCTATTACTTTATTCCCGCCATAGTACAGCTTCGCTGGTCGTCCTTCTTCACCTAAGTAAAAAGGCTGAAAGTTTTTTTTTTTCTAGTTTATGTTTTTTTGTTTGTTTATATGCTGATTTGGGATTATTCGTTCCGTACATCTTTATATTGTCTTGCCCACTACCCGGCCCTCGGGACTGCGACAGGTACCTAATCCGGCCTCTTAGCCAAAACGTTTGGAGACTCGTGCTCGAAAGGGCTTGGGAGGTCTCGGAAATTACAATCCGAGAGTCCAATTTAACTTCCTGCTTGTTCAACAGCCGAAGAAATTACACGAGTACACTTAAGACTGCTTACATGTAGAAAGGTGAAAGCCAGTCAAGGACGACGTCTAGGACGAATTCCAAGACGACCTCAAGGACTACGTCGAGAAAGACGCCTAGAGGACGACGCCTGGGGGTCATCTAGGACAACCTCTAGGACGACATCAAGAGCAATGTCTAGGACGACTTCTAGGCCGGCCTCCAGGACGACTTGTAGGACCTCAAGGTCGACGCCTAAGACAATGTCGAGAACGACTCCTAGAAGACGATTTCTAGGACGACATCGAGAACGACACCTAGAGGAGGACACTTAAGGAGGCTGTGGCATATTTGCGTGGGCGGCCACATTTGCCTGCGGAAGCCGCCGTAGATGCAGATGCTGCTGCCAATGTCAAGGCCGTAGATGTAGATGGGGTCACCTCACAGTCCATCGCATAAAGCGCACAACGAGCAGAGATGAAGTCCGAAGCACACCTTTTGCACACGGCGCTCCGGTGGTGACATTATGCTGATGACGCTTGAAGACATTTTATTTTTATGGCCATCTTTCTGGCACAACAACGCTGCTGCACAGAGGTCTAGGACGACTTCTAGGACTACCGCAAGGACGACTCCAAGGTAATGGGACAAGTAGGGTCGCCCATTGAGAGGTGCGTGCCGCACAATCACATTTTTAATCAATAGGACAAGTAAGGCTTTCGCTTTAATAATTCTTCACATATATTTGAGCCCCCGGATGCTGCTTCCAGTGTCCAACGATAAGTCAAGACAGGGAGCAAGTGCAGACTGCAGAAGCGCAGCGTGCTTCAGCACTGTGAGAAAGCCCTCCTCGCGTGCCTTCGGCAAGAATTGGGGTTGTGCGCCGTGTGACTCGTGCAGTAGAACAAACACTTTCATCCTTCACAAGCCACAAGAATCGATCGGAAATCTCATTGCACACCTACGGCTACAGCCTGCAGCCTTCTGTGATGATCCGACTCTCCAGATCCGATATAAAAAATGGTTCACAAACAAAACTAAGAAAAACATTCGAAGCTAAACAATTGTTGGATCCAAACTGCGATCACCTTGTATACTACCGCAAGCATCGAGACTTGAATGACTCGCAGAATGAAAAAGGCAGGGAGGTCTTCCAGTTGTCCCACCTCCAGCACGAGGTACCTGCCTTCGGCAACACTTCCGTCGTCTCGTGCATTTCGTGCCTGTATGCGCAGCCAAAAGCACCACGGAAGGCAACGTGCACAACACTGGAGTCCAGGCACCCAGAAGAGATCGCCTGCAGTTTTCATTCTGTCATTCGTTTCGAGGGCATATGTACAGTACGTTTTTGATGTAGAGCTTTAATTCATACAGCCAGATGGTTCCATGTATGTCAGCTCCTCCAACGTCTTTCTAATAGTCAATGCGACGTTGGGCTAGTTGGTTTGAAGTAAACATCTTGGGAAGGAACAGCGGCAAAAAACTTTGACAAGGGTAAAGAGACACACACGACAGGACGGCGCTGTCTTGTTGTGGTCAGCAGTCCGGTCATGTGTTTCTTCACCCTTGTTCAAATTTTCACTGCTGTTCCTTCCCAAGATGTTCACTTTCTATGTGTTTGAACTTCAAACCCTTCACCACAATAGGGTTAGTTTTGGCACCTAGGAGTGCCTCAAATGTGTACCCCTTGAAAAAAAAGAAAAAGATAAAAGGTCAAAGTAGAATTTTCTTTGCTACTTTTTAGGAACCAACGGCAGTGTCTGTTGGTGCAGGTGAACTAAGGAAGCCCACAGAGTCCAGGCAGCATAGAGAAAATGCTGCCTCAAAAGGAAAAGAAAGTTTTTTACGAGTTTTGGACAACGCGCATGTTGCACCGGCTTGGCTTTGTGGGATGTTTTACTTGCTTTTGTTCAAACACCACACAAAACTTCAATGAACTACAACTGGAAAACAGGTAGAACCAGGCTGATGACAGCACTGCTAATGAGCACTTCACAGCCTTGCATTTCGAGTCCTCGGTGTTGGGAGCACTCCTTTCCTCGACAATCACAACGTTTCCGTCTCACTGTGTTCCCGCCAGCGGCAGCAATCTTTATTTCGTCATTATCATTAGGAGGGAAAGGGAGAAATTCAGCATTACAAAAGGTGGCTTGCTACTTTTGTACTATGTCCAATCTATAAACGACCTACGACTTGGATTAGGTCCAACTGGTTCAAGGCTGAATATCAGCAAAGTACAAACTTCAAAGGATCTTGAAGTCACTAAAAAAAAAAGGTCACACGAAAGTAAGCATAATTGCGATGTGTCCACTGCAACCTAGATAAACAAGAGAAGGTGCTATTTTACAGACATTTTCAGAATGTTTAATAATATCCTGAAAGCAATCAACAACTCAAGGTAGGCATTTTTTACACATTTTCCACAAACCTGGGATGAATCAAAAGTATTCCTAACTGTGGAACTTCTGCCTAGACCCCTAAAGTATGGGCCAAAGGCTGTGCAAATGTACAAGAACTCCAATAGCATATGCACACCTGAGAAAAACGTCCATGAGCGAACGTTTAGCTTTATACAACTCTTGTGAACTCCGTGAAGCAACCATTTTATTTAGAACATTCATTCTGCTTGAACTAGCACACATCAGTCAATTTTGCAGCAGAAACGTGAGGCTTCTTTGAGATGTACAATACACTTCCTTTTTGTTATTTATTCCTTTTCTTTGAAGGCTAGCAACTTCCCCAAACTGAGTTTGACTAGCAATGTCTTCAAACCCCAATAAAGATTTCCTAGCCAACTATGTACATATTCCAGAATAGGACACAGTAACAGTGTTTTTGGGTTGTTTCGCATTATTCTTCACCGTTAGCAAACAATACAATGCAAGTTTACTTCTGCTGCCACTAACGGGCATTCTATTCTCGACATAAGATCAACGAGACAGGTCTGGCTCTGGTCCGAGACTAAGGCAAGAGTTGCCTCGCAGAATATATTTATTTACCAAAGTAATAAAAAACAAAGGCCCTATCATTTTTTTATTTTTTTTTATTTGACTTTTTGTTTACTATGACCATTAAAATGATATGAAACAAACTTTCATACTGCAGTGGGCAAACTTGATTGCAGTGCTCTGGGTGACCTATTGATGCTTCTGGAGTCTTTCCAAACCCAGCGTACAAATTCTATCACACACTTGCCACACTTCCAAACATCCATGTGAAATCCAAGAGCAAAAACTTGGCAAAAAGAAAAGGCCCCCAGAGACTGCTCTAGGACAAAAGCAAACAAGACTATGGTACAACGCAATGAATGTGTGTATATATATTATATGTACATCACATACACACACACTGAACAAAAACCAAAGGTACAACACAACAAAAACAAGCCGAGGGAGTCCCCGTCCCCTCCCAACGTGCCCGGCGCTCGTGCGCTTAACTCGCCCTCGGAGATGCAGCCCCGTCAGCCCACTCCAAAATGGTGACTTCTTCGAGCGTGTCTTTCGGTCGTGCCACTCCCACACTTCCCGAGGCAGTCCGATGCCGACTGCAACTCGTTTTGTGAAGAAGTCTTTGAGTCCTCCTCGCTCGAATGGCCAGACACCGCCGTCCGAGAAGCCAGACCATGCCGGAGACCCGCAGCCGACTCCACGACGCTCTCTTCCGGGAGACGCACGTCCCCCGTAGGACTTACCACGAGTCTCCGCAAAGTTCCGCAGAGGCCTCGCTTCCCGAACACCGGCACACCCACCGGCATTGCGAGCGGGTCCAACCGAGGCAGGGAGCCGCAAAGAGCGCCCTCGCGAGGACGGCGCGGCCATTCCTCTATACCTCCGATCTCTCGCTTTGGTCTATCTCTTGGTCAGCTTCAAAACCAAGTTTTGCTTCCTCTCCGAAGCCACCACAGTCCACTCAGGATCGTCGGGATCGTCTGCGACCAGGGGGACGCTCGATTGCGGCGACATCGGAGAGTCCGGTTCCGCCGCCACCGTCGTTTCCGCTGTGGTCTCTGCAGTGGTCTCTGCAGTGGTCTCCGTGCTCCGCCGTCGGCTCCGCAGACTCCGACTCCGACCCCACCTCCCTTGCGGGAGACGCGGGGGCGTGGGGAGCAGGTGCGGAGAGTTGGCCAGCATGGCCTCGAACTCTGCATCCGCCAGGGGGAACGAGCGGGGTTCGTAGGGCTCCATGTCACAGCAGAAGGCCCAGGACCCTAGCTGGGCCCAGGCCGAAGGGGGGACAGGGGGGCACGTCCCCGTCGTAGGGGTCCAGGCTGCCGGGTCCCCCGTGAAAGCGCATGCTCCCTGCCGCCATTCGGGAGAAGGCGTGCTGGTGCAGAAGGTGTTGTTGCTGGGGATACTGCAGCAGGGGCTGGTGAAGCACGTGCTGAGACTGAAGCGGCTGCTGCAGCTGCTGCAACGACTCCGGCTGCTGTTGGTGGTCCGGATGCGGCTCAGGCTGGTGCGACTGGTGAGCCTGGGCCGCCTTGGCCGCCCCCAGGGCAGCTTTCGAGAGCAGACCCGCAAAGCGCTTCCGCTCCTCCTCTTCGCAGACGCGGTGTCTCTCCTGGAAGGTCTCGTCTGCAATGTCTTCTGCCTGGAAGGCAGAAGTGGTAACAATCGAGTCGGTTAGGAAACAAGGAGAGTTCTTAATCTGTTACAATGCAAAGGGTAGGCATTCCTGCAAGTGTTTGTTTTCCCTAAACTCGAGTACTGAAGGAGTATGTCGTGCATACGGCTCAATCGTGCACTTTCACAGTTTGAGGCTAGCAAACTTAGCTTAGTATGGTTAGTACTTCTTCAGCTTCGAGCAAGTTATGCGGGAAGGCTCCATCCTGTGGCAGGCACTGTTTACGCCAAACACTTTAAGCTGGGGACTCAAGATGAGGCACAGCCCCGCATTTTGTTTTACTCTTTTTTCAACCTTGCGTGTGGGAAGAGTGTACTCTTTCAAATCCCGACAGCATAGTGAACCCTCATCATTCTGTGTTTGGATGGAGGTGGTAGCTTTATACTCTAACTGATTGCATATGAGGGCTTTTCCGGTACAGTAAAAGTAAAATAAATTTATAGAAAACAATCATTCTTTTTTCCTTTCAGAATTTTAAAAATCTACCTGGAAAAATAAAAAGCCCAATAAACACAAATTTTGAGAGTGGAACCAAACAAACATGCTCTAGAGAACATTCATTTTTCAAATTTAATAACCTTCATCTTACGGGGGAAAAGGGACGCTGTCAACCTTAACAGAGAAAAAAAAGTATGTTCAGATACTATTCCCACCTTTCCAATTTTCTTGCTAGAACCATCAAACTCAAGCTGAGGGTGCTAAAGGAGACGATCCTTCTCTCCCTCACAGTAGAATACATTAAATGTCTTCAGTGCTGTAACCAGCTGTAGCACATCTTTTGCTTCACATGTCACAAACTTTGCAGAATGTATGTCATTATAAAGAAATAGTCCCGCTTATCTGGGCTTCATAAAGGAAACTTCTGCAATGGCACTTTACACATCACTTAGATGTGATCATCCATACGTGAAAAAAGTATTTCGGAAAAGAAAACAAATAGAACCTCATCATTGCAGTTTTTTATTTAAACCTAACATATGTGAACAAGAAATTTCATAGATATGAAGGGACTTGCTCCGAGCACTAACTAGACAGTGCAAAATTGGAAGAAAAAATCTTATCCAATCAATTTTAACATGAAAATCACGGTAGTCAGAAATATCTTGAGACACACCTCCTCTTTCACTTCTGAAGGCTCTTGCTGTGTTCCATTCAGTTCCTCTTCTGACAAGACTCGCCACCTAGTAAGAAAAAGAAGGCCAATATTGCATTGGAGTTTGCAAGCCGTACCCTTCACTTCAAAGAGGCTCCATTCCATTTTGGAAGAAGGCAGTACCCATCCTCCAACAAGTATCAGAAAAGTTAAATTTGGGGGTTTTACGTGCCAAACCAACGACGGGCATCTGGCACGCCCCAGCGGAGGACTGGGGATTAATTTGGACCACCTGGGGATCTCTTGACGTGCAACCGAAAGCTCGGTTACACGGCGCCTCCTCCGCAATAAGCCTCCGTCAGATTGCGGGCACCTCGGCCGGGATTCGAACCCGCCACATGGGGATCCGTAGGCCAGCGCTCTCGCCTCGGAGCCACCAAGGCGGCTCCAACAAGTATCAGGCATCACCAACTAAAAATGTTATCCAAAATCACTTCGAACGTGCTCCTTTCCATTTTGGAAGAAGGCAGTACTCATCCTCCAACAAGTATCAGGTATCACCAACTAAAAATGTTATCCAAAATCGAATTGCAGCTAGTTTTCCTGTATCACAAGTGTATACATTCAATTGCCTTTATGACACACTTAGTGAACAAATGAAAATTGTCCAGTGAACAAACGAGAACTAAGTCCTCACCCACTTCCTCTCTGTTCAATGTGTTCTTATGACCCTCACCATTAACTTCTGTATTATGAATATTCCTGTTCAAGGAACAAAATATATGGCCCTGCACGGCATAAATGACCACAATTCCTCCCTGGTTAAAAAGAAACCGATTTCGCTTGAGCCATCGCAAGCAAGTGACACGGAGGGTGACGTGCACAAAACAAATGTACCGGTTGCTGTAGCCGGGGGCTGTGGAAGCCAACGACGCGCTGTGTGCCCTTTCTCGGTCTTGAACGCAAACATTAGTGTGAATTCATGCCTTCGGTTGGTGCAACGGTGCTGCTTGGGGTAAAGTACCATAATAAAGTTCACGCTTCATGTTTCTTACAAGTGCCGACAACCATCGTGGCGCGAACGTACGAAACGTGTGCCGTGAGCAAGTGCTCTGCAACCATTAGTTTCCAAGGGACGCTCATTTCAGTGCTGCGCCGCCATCTGCTTTCAAGGGCAGCACAAGGCACGGGTGTCGCGCACTAATGTATTTGATGCTACTTGCGAGACAAAATCTACAGATCAAGGAGCTTTAGCTTAGGGTAAGGCCCTTGTATTGGAAAAAGATGGTGACAGCCACTCCTTGTCATTTACTTTTCACTCATTTGCTCTTTTTCGATGCACATTTCCCTACGCCGTACTGCCGGGCTCGAGGACGCTTGGAAAGAACGCAAAACCGCCGTTCACGTAACCAGCACCAACCAACCCGGCATGATCCTTTCTCAATCTGCAAGTGTCATCTGCTACACATGCTTAGTTTTCCCCCTGTAAATTTTTCAGAACCATCCAATCCCTAACAGACCTCTCTTCAAAAGAGTTATTATGCTACCCACTTTGGGTAAGGATGATTATAAAACGTGCATGAGCTGTTTGCCATTTTTAATTGGCCATATTTGATTTTAATTAAATTTTTGTCAATTTTAATTGGCATTTGGTTTATCACGGTACATGCTCCCTTGCCCTGTCACCTTGCACGATGATACCACCATGGTGACAAAAGAGTCAATCAAGGCAAAGAAGCTCACGTCCCAAGATGTCTGACAGCTAAGCACGGCGGGTGGATCAAAGCATTTCGCTAGTTTCCAGTAGTGGGGTTTTATTTTAGTTCAGAGCTTTTCTTTGTTTTCCTCATCCATGAGTCTTTGTAGAGAATTTGTTTCAACATTATTTAGAAACACAACATTAATTCTCTTTGTCCATGCACGGCTGCTTGGTTCTTGTAAATCGCACCATAAACGGCATACGCAAGTTGGGAGACAGAAGCAAGGATGAAGAAAAACCACAGGCAACTGCGCCAACTTTGTCAACAGCAGAGGCCAATGAGAGAGTTGAATTACTACAATAATTTCCGTCGTTCTTTTATGACATTCCACCAGGGCATATAGTACATCTTGAACACATTAATCAGTTTAAAAAAAAAAACCAAAACAACCCAAACTAAAAAAAAAAAAAAAAATTGACAATGTTTTTTTGTTTGGGGTCTGCAAGTCAGTTCTGATTGAGCTGTGACTTCCCTCCTGTGGTGATGTGATTGGTCTCAGCCATCTTGGAGCAGCTCTTGGAAGTCAAAAATCAATTTTGAAACAGCAAAAATAACTTTTGGATCTGCATTCATATCATAGCAAATAGTACATTAAAATTCATCTGTTGGCAGGCAATGTCTACTTTGCTTTCTCACTTACGCCTAACCTTTTGTTAGCATCGATTGCACAGTGGGAGCAATTCCCTCAAGCACAGAATTAGCTGTTTAGTCACGTGTAGAAGCACCAGACACGGTAACAAGTTGATGACTGATGAAGGACAGCACACACTGCCGTGAATGGTTATTTTACGTATGAAACCCCACTAAAATACCGTACTTGCACGAATATAACGCGAGTTTTTCTTCGAAATTACCCGCTCCAAGACGCACCTCGCGTTATATTTGGAATCGAGTTCAGTTACGTGGCGCTCGAGTCTGGAGCAAGCCATCCATACGGATCAATGTAGGAGATCGGTATGGAAAAGAAGCTGGGGTGGGAGGGAATTTATTAGCTATTGGGCCACGTGAAGGGGGAATAGAAAACATAAAAAGCATTTTTTTACCGCTTTTGTGTTTTTACAACGCACGCCGAAAAGCATGTTGCAGGAATGCAGCGAAAATGCGGGAATACCTGCACTGGCCAATTCAAGCCAAGTCAAGCCAGGCCAAGTACAGTCAACACAAGCCAAGCCAAGACTACCCACCCTGTTAACCCAATCGTGCAACACCAGATGTTTGTTTATGAGGAAGGACCATATAAAGAAAGATTGTGATCGTATATCGGGTCTAGCAATCTTTTTTCTGCCTGCGCATTTTTTTTGTTTCTGCTCCAGAGTGGTCTGGTGTTTGTGCTTGGTGCCTTGCTTTGCTTGTGGGCTGCCGAGGAGTTCACCTCGAAGAAAAAGGAACTACCAGACAAGCGGCACCACTGTGCTGCTGCATATCTGTGTAGTTGCCAAGTGGACTGCAAACGGAAAGACCTGAGCATTGAGGACCAGTGCAGTCCAAACATAAACTGATATTTCCTAGATTTCCGTTGCCTTTTTACTTCTGCTCTGCCCCTGAGTGCAATATAATAGTAATAATATATATATATATATATATTTTTTTTTAGGTCATCAAAACCTGTCTTTGCGTTATATTCGTGGTCGCATCATATTCATGCAAATACGGTAATGTTAAAGCACAATAATTTTAAGCACCTAAATTTATGTTTTCTTCAAGTTCTAGATGTTGTAATAAAACTGCAATTCTTAATTCCGTTAGAAAACAAAGCATACAAATAAGCCTACAGAAGAGTCCATATAAATCTTGCAATACTGAGGTATTCTTGCGAAGTCTCGAACTTGAAAAAAGGATGCCGCCAGGATATCGCAGTTTATAGTATAGGAAGTATTCAGGGGCGGCCATAGCTGTGTGCACGACTGCTGAGCACGTGCCGACGGCGAGCATCCACAGTTCTTTTGCAATGTGCATTCCCTACCATCAAAATTGCCGGTCTCAGCAGCCTACTAATGTGAGTGCTCGCTCTGAGGATGCACTGTAAACAGCACGCTCAAATGTGGCGTCCAGTGAATACCCTCTATAGACAACTGCAAGCATGGCGCCACGACTGGTGCCCCAATGCGTGCAAGCACGTGCAGTGGGCACATGAGCGTAGCTTTGGCAACCCTGCATTGGCACGGGCTTGTCCACACATGGCGGCAGCCAGTCACCCCACTTGTATTTGTCTATGTACAAGTCAAAGTTTTATTCAGAAATTGTGCCACGTCTCGCTCTGTAGGAATGCTTTCCCCGGACCACGCGGGTGCGCTGCGGCGAAGCAAGACACGCAAAATCGTACGACTGCTCCGTGGCTGTCGCTTCGCTGCAGTACATCAGTGTGTGGTGAGGAGCGCAATCAACGAAACTACCTCGTCCGAGGAGACCACGAATGTGAGAAATATTGCGAAACGTCCGGTACTGTCAGTGTTTGACGAGAAATCAAGTCGAATAGTATGTTATTTGAGGAGATTATCGAAAGTTCTGAAAACCTGCACAAGCACACGTCATGATCATGCGGACGGGTAGCAAGACCCCAGCTATTTATTTTCAGTATTATTAAAGTGAAATTAAGTTTAGCTGCAACGTGAACGTAAATTCCTCACATTTTGGTCAAATGTAGCACGATGTAGAAGGGTAAGAGGCCCTTTGGCACAAAATGCGCAGCAATCGCACCACTGCTCCTGCGATGCCAACATCTCTGCAAAACCCACAGAACCGCATAGAAACAGCTCTAGTGTTACACAGTTGTAGTGCTGCGCCATGACTCGCAATCAATTTTGCAAATTCATTTTTGGCACTCAACCTTTACAAAGAGGGAAGTTGCACAAAAAAACTTTCAGCCTTTCTACTCTGGTGAAGAAGGAAGACCAGCGAAGCTGTACTACGGTGGGACGACCTCAAGGACAACTTTTTGGACAACCTCCAGGACGACACCTAGAGGACGACGTCTAGGACAGGGGTTCACAAACTGGGTTCCGCGGAACACAGGGGTTCCGCGAGCTGGTCTTATGGGTTCCGCGAACACCCAAATGCCCCCCCCCCCCCCCCGCCGCAGGCTGCGCAGCAGAGCCCTGCAAAGTGCCTTCATCTCACTTTGTACCGAAATCGCCGTTGATATGGTGAAGATATATGAGAAGCAATACAAGCAAAATTGCCTGCGATTGTACTTATGTCGCTTCTCGGTCAGCCAATAGGGAGGGAGGGAGGGGGGGGGGGGGCTTACAGCTATTTTTTAGGCTTCCTGGGGTTCCGTGGGACCAAAATGAGAACCCTTGGTCTAGGACAACCTCAAAGACGACTTTTAGGATGACCTCGAGGACGACCTCAGGGACGACATCTAGGACAACTTCAAGGACGACGCCTAGGACGACTTCAGGAAGACGTCCAGGACGACCTCAAGGACGACGTTTAGGACGGCCTCGAGGATGACTTCTAGGACGACCTCAAGGGATCGACTTCTAGGACGGAAATTCAGCCTTTCCACTCTGTTGAGAACCAAAGTGGAAAGGCTGGAAAGGTTGCCGCCATCTATGAGCGAGGCTGGCAAGCCGGTAGTCTGGTTGCCGCCGTCGCTCATAGATGGCGGCAGCTGTCCAAAGTTTTGTATCGACATTTGTTTGGTGCCGGACGCGATCCTTACAGCTCCGCTGTAAAAAAAAAAAGAAAATTCGCCGGTTCCGCAGAGTCTGTTATGGATGTGTTTGACTGTATCGCCGAAGACTTCTACAGTTACAGTGATTGCCACTGGGCACCTATTGACGGGAGGAAAAGGTGAGCAAGGCTAGGGGGAGCACTCACTTCGGGGTGAGGATCTCCTTGTAGGGAAGTCGCTCCACCCGAGTGGCCGACGCAATGCTGTAGGGGATCACAATGTTGTTGATGTCGAAGGCATTCTCTCCTCGGCGTCTTCGGAGTACCTCCTGGAGGATGGACCTATTCTGGGCTCCACCTGGGCAGACGGGCACGCAGACCCCACAATTACGGACATGGTAATGCCTATTGCAGGAGTACCATGGGGATAAGTGTGCAGAAGCAATTGTCGAAGATCAGAATGTTATTCAAGGAGGCCGTATCCAACTCTAAATGATTAGTGCTCATGAACTTTATTCCGGAACCCCGAAGGCTTCAGAAGCACGCCGATTCCCTCGAGCCTTCCCCTTGTCTTCCAACGCACAAGTGACGGGAGAGCCCAAGAAGTAAACTACTTATCCAGACAGGCTAGTGCAACTGAGCTTCACGTTGGCGTTAAATTTCTTTTGAATTGGTGGAACAAACCCGCACAAGCACAAACCCCAGCAAAGACACCGAAGAGGGGTAGGAAAGTCCTTGTGTAGTCATCACGCATTTGAGAAACAGAGTGCAGTGTTGTGGAAGGTTTGAGTACAGTGCTCAGGAAGGGCCTCTATGTATGTCACATTATAGAAGATGTGCACATGCTCTACGCACACAAAATAACCTTGGATGTGATTGCACTTGTCAAACTCATGGTACTCTCCAAAACTACAAGCTCACGTCCTCGTAAGTTGTCAGGCATGAATGAGTATGCAATTCGAAAGAATTAAAGTAGCTGGGAGTTTCTCGCATGCCCTACGTCTGGGGACTCGTGCTACTTCAAACCACGCAGTGGGCAACGACTCTGCTTCCCACACAGAGGAACCAGGTTCAACTCACGCAGACGGCGGGCAACTTCTTTTAAGGATTTGGCAACATCGACGATGGACACCCTACGCCCTTCTATGCCTACTACAACATCAACAATGACAACAACTATAACTACAACAATGAAATCAATGGACATCATTTCCAGTGGTGGGAAGAGCCCATAACAGCTATTGCTGTAAAACATCGAAAGGTTGCCCACCCATGCAAAAACTGCAACCAAGGATAGCAAGATAAGCGAACACCCCTTTTCCCCAAGTTCCACAACCTCAAATATAAAAAAGTTTTTTTTTTTTCTGTTTTTGAATAAAAGCAAGATACCCCCCTTCCGAAAAATCCCAACTACAAAGTGCAATATCAGCAAGCACAGATTTTCCCAGAATGTAGTGAAAAGAAAGTTTTTCTCTACTCGAAAAAGACACAACCACGAATCGTGTGATCAGTGAACACCCATAACGGGTGTTCAATTGCATTTTAGCAGGATTCTAGTAGGATAGCTACAAATGCAGATGCATAACTGTTATACAAAAAGATATGGATGGAGACACATACTAATTAGTAAACACCAAACTGAATCAGCGACTGGCATCCGTCAATGCTGCTACAGAGTTCGGGCTGGAACATTGAGAAAGCTTGCAAGTAGAAGCACCTAGCATCACTTTGGATTCTAACAATGATGACCTGTTCAATGGCTTCAAAGCCGACAAAGAAGGAATGAAGACTTGCTCGGATGCCAAGCAACAAACATTTCCGACAGATCTCGGCTTCTTCGCACTCGGTTCAGCTTGCTGTAAAAATATATTGTCACTAACAAATATTTGCTAGAGATATATTTTAAAAGAGGCGAGAAACGTGTAATTGATGTTGCGAAACAGCCAACACTGCCGTCATCAAAATTAAATGCACTCGCTAACTCGCCAGGCACGGGCGCTACTCTCGCCCTTCAAGCCTCTCTCCTCGCTCGCTGCATGCTTTTGTTTTCCTTGTTCATATTTCGGTTATGTGGTTCCGAATTCAGAATCTCGACGCTAATGAGGGTATGCGTGGTGGACATCCTGCATGAAGGAAGAGTATTCACTCACTCAGATTTATGGAAGTCTTTCCGCCATGGCAAAGTAACGTTGGGCATGATCGTGCAAGAATACGAAACCTGTCCTTTCCCTTCATCACCCGTATGTAAGTGACTCACAACAACTTATTTTGTGGGGCAGTAAAACGTTAATTCACAAGTGGATTAAGCACGAAAGTAACTTAAGTCTTCAGTTCAGTGTATCGCCCGTTGGGCAATCCTAAAAACAAGCTATACATATTTTAGGGGCGGAGCTCCCTAGGGGCTAGCCATGTCCGTATGTCCGGCGTCCGGTGCTCCTGGCCCTGCTCCTGCTGTAAGCTCACGTGCTCGTGGAAGGAAAAAAAAAAAATGAAAAAAATATTTATAAAAAAATAATAAAAGAAATAATAAAAAAAATTTTTTTTTTTGCGCAGTTGACAGGATTTGAACTTGAGTGGGGAGACCTTGATGGATTTCTAGTCCATCGCCTTAACTGCCCCGCCAAACTCGCGGGACGAGTAGGGGGCTCCGAGATGTGGTAGTAACTCAAGAGCTGGGGATGTCATGGATGAAACGTTGCATGTAGCCGCTCAACGTCTATACAGGAGAGGGTGCTGCAGTCAAATGCTCAAATGCGTATATAACCACGTTCCATACCACACATTCTCTTTCTGACATGGATGAAAACGAACGAAAGGCTCGGCATGCTGCGGCTCAGCGTCTACGCAGACAAGCACCACCAGAGGTTCGCCCCAATCAACATCATTCACCACGTGGAGATGCAGTCAATTTTTAGGTTTTCTTTGAGCTTTTTGTGCTTAGGCATTGAGACATAGCCCAAAGCCCAGAACCACTTCATTGACAAATTTTAGGCAAGAGGGGGAGGGTGCATTGAATTGGGATATTACAGAAGTAAAAGGGGTGCAGACTCCTGGTATTTTGAGAGGCTGTTACTTGCTCTTAATCCTAACGATCCCGTGTGTTACCCAGTGCCCTTCCAAAGAAGTAAGTGCAAGGCTAGGCAGTGAAAAGGAAGGAAAGTGACTGCCATGACCTCAGCTTAGTGGTTTACAAAAGCAAGCAGATCAGTGAAGAACCAAACGTGGGCAGACAGCTGCATTTGCATTCTTCTCGCCTCCTTCAAGATATTTTCTCTAGCAAATGTTTGTTAGTGACAAGATATTTTTACAAGCAAGGATCTTGCAAGAGAAATATTTCCTCTTTTGTTTTGAACTACTGCTCATAGAGCTGAAGAGACGTGGTGAAGTAACAGTCGACACCTGAATCGGTTGCGCGGGACATTGCCGACAAAGAATTACAGCCTCACAAGGATGACAATCAAACTGCTAAGTATGCAATCATAGATTGACATATACACAGTTCAGACAAGCTGCATATTGCAAGTCTTCGCAATTTTGTAAAGTACAGCATCAAAGGAGATAAAAGAGACCACAGGCCATATCTGTCAGGACTTCAGAACTATATACAACAAGCCAGTAGAGACAAGAAAAGACCTTGGTTAGTGCCATTGCCCGAGGGATATCCCCTGTGGTGAAAACCGCCCCAGCATCAACTGAGCACGAGAGTCCTCCTCACCTGGGAGCTGCGAGTTGGAAGAATCCCCCAGGGAAGGCGCAGGGGAGGGCACGGGAGAGGCAGCCTTGGAGCTGCCGCTGGAGGCAGTTGACATGGTCCGCTGTCGATCTCGCTGCTTCATCGACACTGCAACACAGAGGTTGTGCGACATCAGTCACACCGGTATCTCAGACATCTGGACCCATAAAGAGTATGGCTATAAACCTCATAAAAATTTAAAGGGATACTGTACCAAACATTTTAGTGCCCATATTAAAGGGAAACTGAAGTGGTTTTGTATTTGAGGAAGAATACCTAAATTGTCTTCATTTGGCCTCCAAGATCACGAATATCGTCATTATTTTTCAATTTGGTGCACGAAGGCTGCAGAAATTAATTTTTAAAGTACCGCTGAAGCCCCTCCTACCCAGGGTGTGACGTCATACTAGGAGTTTTCGGAATCCCTGCTCTCGTGCATCTTCAGCGCTTGTCAAAGCTATGCACCCGCACTCTTGCTATTTTCAAAAAGGTCAAAAATAGATGTCACGACTGGCATCAGTGCAGAAAAGTATACCTGGCAAGCTTGCAATTGCACAACTGCCCACATGAGCGACATACGCTTGGTGGCCCGAAGATCCTAGTACGACGTCACGACTGGTCAAAGGTTTTTCGTATTTTCTCGCGTTTAGTTACATCCTCGGAGAAAACAAACTTGACCAAATTTGATATTCAGATTGATGGGATAAAAACACGCCCGACTTCATTTCTAATTTGTTTTTTTTTCAAGAAGTGTTTCAGCTTCCCTTTAAGTGGCGCACAACCTTTCCACGAGCCAGCAGCTGCCGGTCTGCGCAAGCACTACGCAACGAAATTGACGTCATAGTCCTCCATTCATGAGAGCGAAATGTATGGGTTCCGAGCAAATGGAACTCATACATGGTGAAGTGGCTTCTTCACTGACATCGTCAGTGAAGAGGCCACTCCACAAACACAATGAAAGCACCACGCTCAACCACACACGTCAATAACCGAATGGCAGCATGGCGCATGGCCGCCAGTGCACGCTTTCCGGATACTTTCGGCTTAATGCTTGGATTGGATTGTGGTCTGCGACTTTCCCATTTGTTACTAAATCTAGTAGCTCTCTAACTGGATCTAGCCTACTGTCGCACTCTCAATCCAATCCAATCCAAGGCTTGGACTGGATTTGCTCGGTTGTTCTTTGCATCGGGCGGCACTCTACAATGTGGTGAGCAGAGCCCGCGCACCGCTCTAAGCTGAATTTATTGCCTATTTTTCTGCCCCCAAAACCTCAAGTCTTTGCTCAGGGCACTCTATGGCGTTTCCGGCTCATTTTCCCTGACTTGGCTCGCTTTTTGACAATATCCCTGACAATTCCCTGATTTTTCCCGGTAATTAAAATTTCCCTGACAATTCCCGGTTTTCCCAGTCGCTAGACACCCTGCTTAACACGAGGGGTCGGAAGGATGCAGACACTGTGCACTTTGTACAGGAGAGACCTTTGGCGTCGTCAGGTTCGTCGAGCCAGCCATTCGATGCCGCCGGAAGACGAGAAGAAACGTGCTGTGTGTCTTGGAATTTCTCTGCAGGGTTAGTATTTTGGGCTGCACTGGTAGGTATTTACTCTCATGCATACTGCTTTTATGATGCTCGGGGATAACGCTTTGTCACTGCTCATTTCCAGGTCACGGTCATAACACCTCATAATTATTGCATTCAGTGCGACTTCCTTGGCATAAAGTCGATAAATCTCCGCGTACTTTTGAACGAAAGCGCCAAGTCTCATGAAAACTGGTCCGCGTCTCATACAAGTGATTTGCGCTAGCCTTTTCAGTTCAATCATGACGTCTTCGGACCCCTGAACGCCTTCGTCGTGGCGTCCAGGGGTCCGTATATGTCCTGTGGTACGTTTGCTTCAGGGCTGACACGCCGTGCGCCTCGAGTTGTCTCAGTGGAGTTGACACGTTGCATTTGAATATGTAAATGAATGTTGTTCATAGAGTCTACATGATTACTCATTGTAACCATTGCATTTTTTTTTCATCTAGATTGGGTAGAGAAGAAAAGCAAACATGGCGTTTCTAGTGTTGTGAGCATACCATTTGCGGCAATGTTTTCTTACATTATTACTTTAATAGTAATATAATAGTAGCACAAGAACATATGTGCCGGTTTTATTTGTTTTATTTTTTGATCTGAATACTTTAATTTACGTTTTGGGTATAAATAGTAGTGTTTTAAAACGAATACTGCCAGTCGCTTTATGTTCAGTACCAATGGTGTCCCAGCAACTATGTGCGTCGCGTGACGGGCTTTTGCATGCATGTGTTTGGATACACAAATATCAATGCATATCGCCAGGTGGTGCGTCATGCAGAGTGCCGTGCGGCACCCAGTTTCATTACTCTTGTGTCCCCTCTTTACAGTTGAAATACGAGCTGTATGGGTATTGTTAGAAGTGACTGTCGGGAATCATAACGTGAATGCAAAAATAAAACGTATACTGAAAACTTTTGAAGAATATTTGCAGACGTGGAATTTAGCAACTCCTTTTCGTCTGTGCTTCGCGATTGAATCTCGAAAGTCTCCGGGGTTACCAGCTCGAACTGCCCTCGAGCTCTTTCCACCTCTCCGCTTCCCACGCGGCAGGTTCGACTTTGCACATCTGCTCCCGCTGCGCGGGCAAGCAATCCAACACAATGGTGCCGTTGCCTGAGGTGTTGAGTTAAATTTCTCTGCATATTTGTTGCTTACAGTATGCTACTAAACTTGTGAATTCATGAAATTTTTTTTTTTTTTTTTGCGCGCCAGAATTACGGTTAAGAGTTTCCACCAAAGAAGCAGCTGCAGAACTTTGTGAAACATGTCATCACTCCCTCTCATCATGTCTCCTCTCTTTGGCAAGCTCCCCTTTCAAAGGGATGCATACTCGTCAACTTGCTGCCATATAAACATGAGTTATTGAAGCCACTGAATATAAGTTACTCTAGGCACAAGTTCACTGGCAAAGGGTCACTTTCCAACTTCACAAAATGGTGCAATTCCCTCGAAAAGGATGCTGCACCACACGCATCCAAACGATTCAGACACACAAACACTCGGCAATAAGGATCAGGTATATTGTTGTATGAACGGACCACCGTTCTCACGGTTTTGTTGCAACGTGTTTCTGAAAGCTAAGTAGGATGCACTGGAATTAGTTTTTATGCTCTGCCAGACTCAAGTTTCACAACCTGCACCTACCTCTCAGCTCCTTCCATAATCTCTTTTCTACATGGGTAAGTGCGCGCCACCACGCGGTGGCCAAACGATTCCCCGCTCGAGACTTCGGCACCCGCTGGGTAGCCTCGTGAAATCCAGACAAGATCCTATTAGCATCGCAATGGCAGATCACGGGCAAAACAAACCTAAATACAACACCATCAACTTCAGCCCACACTCAGCGCGGTGAAATCACCCGCCCCGACAGAGGGGGATGGGCCCTCGCCACTCACTGAGGGAATAGGAGCCGTCCGATCGCCTGAAGTGGCCGTCGACGCAGGTCTCGTCGATGGTCACCTCCCCGTCCATGTGTCGTCGGTACGGCCTCTTCTTCTCCCCGTGGTGTCGCCTCATTTCTGCCACGGAGAAAACAAGCAGGAATGTTTACAGGGACCGCGAAACGGACGCCGGCAAGCTGGGTACTACGTCGCCCTTCCCTTCCACGACTGATTACCTCATTGGGACATCGCGAGTCGGCACATGTAGACAAAACCGCATTAGTGTTTCCAGCGTTTAAATACCAAGTGTCTACTCTGAGCTCTAGATAGTCAAAGTGGACAAATACGTGCGTTGTGCCAGAAAACACGCACCGAGAACCATCGCAAATCGACCTCGTATGCGGTCACCGAAAGAGTGAAAAAGGCGTCTCTTTAGCACGCCTGGCCTCCAGCAAGCGCTCCTTGCCTTTCGCCACGCTTCGGCTGCATGTGCACGCTTGAGACTTACGGGACGCCCGAGCGTTGTCAAAGGTTCGACACTGGTGCTGGAGGTTGGACGACCAAAACACCTCCCCGCCAACTTCACTCCGTCGGTGACTAATACGGCACATGCCTTGCTTCTTTTGAAATTTTTCCTACATTTACTTTCCCTGTGTCGGACCAGTGACTTTTTTTTTAAGTAATTTTTCTGCAGCTCCCTTCTAACTTGCTGTTTGTCCGTTCTTTTATCGGCATCGCTACTGCCAACGAAGGCTGTACCATATTTTCCGGGCTATAGTCCGCAGACTACCGTATTTTCCGGTGTATACATGTTTGCAAGTGCGGTCTCAGGGCGCCTCCATCTTGCCCAGTGGGGTGCGCTTGGGCGCGGCCATAATCCAATTATGACGCCTTAGCAAGGCTTTGTAATCGGATTACGACGCGTCCAAGCGCACCCTAGCGAGCAAGATGGCAGCGCCTGAAGCCGGACTTGCAAACGTGTATAAGTCGTCGGTTTTTTTCAAACATTTTTCTTGGTGCGACTTATACAACAATGCAACTTATAAGTAAAAAAAACTTTTTTTTTTTTCGAAGTGCAACGCCATTTTTTTGTTTGTTGCGCACCATCTTTTGTAGAGCAGCATAACTACGTAGCCATAGGTGGTGTTTCCCCCGCCAGGAGGCACTGCTGTCGCCGCACTATTTTGACTCTGAATGCGAGATATTTTAATTTTTATGGTTTCCCGAAGCGGCTCAATGAGGATAGGCAAGACAGTGAGAATAAAGCTTTTACAGCATGTTATTGATGTTGCCTAGTTCAGCCATGGTTCCGTATTCTTTTGCTTCAGTCCAGTAACACTGAAAAGTAAGTGGAGTGGTATACACGCATTGCAGAATATTTTCTCACGTCTTTCTTAGTTTCCGTTTGATGAGCAGTCTTTTGTGCCATGCTCCAGCCATGTTGCTACATGTAAAAGGAAGGATTGTGGCTAGCCGATCTTTTAAAGGTACCAAAAAAAGTATGTCAAGCTTTATCTTTTTGCTTGCGCATCGCTGCTCAGCGTCGTCTCCGGGGCTTGGCCTAGGCTAGGCCTAGTGCTCCAAAGCTTAGTTCGCGAGTGTCTAGCTCCTTAAACTTTCGTTCGCTCGGCATGCGTTCGCTCGAATGAAGTCGGCTACCCTCTCATTTTTTGCATTTTACGTCCTTTTGCTGGGAAACACTCGATTGACCCCGCCAGACAGCATTATACTATGGGCATTTCTCGCGAGTCGAAATGCGCGTCAAACGGTATAATAATAATAATAATCTTTATTAGCACAAAGAGCGAACTGTGTCCTGGGGGGCAAGCGAGGCGAAGCAGATAGGCGAAAGCCCGTACGCGAGAGCGTCTGCTGGCCGACCCCCTGGGTATGTACGTACGATCTAGCAGTTGTGCGAAACTCCGATTTCGCGATACGAATGCGCGTAAACTAAAGAACTCGCCGCGTGAACCATGCAAAGAGGTGCGACTTATACAAAGGTGCAACTTATATACCAACTTTTCCACGAAAACGGCTCAATATACAGATGTGCGACTTATACAAGGGTGCGACTTATAGTCCGGAAAATACAGTATACGAGGATTTGTTTTTTCTAGATTGTTCATTACAACAGATTTTGTGAATGACGGAGTATGTTAATGATGATTTATGTATAAGAGCTTCTTTGTTAAGCTAATAAAGCAGGCATTAAGCTGTGCTTTGTACAATAACTTTTATGTCTAGACTAAGACGGTAGTCTGCACCTGGGACTACGTGCTGGGTGCAGACTACCCAAGGAAAAACTTAATTTTTAACCAAAATTTGCTCTTGCAGTCTATATACTGGGCGCAGACTATAGTCCTGAAAATATGGTAATTGGCATACGATACCCAAAAACACTACAAGGCACAAGTTTAGTGCAGATGTCAAATGTTAAACTGTTAGAGTGGATGTTATCCAGCATTACCCTTGAACTTAATTCTTAAACAACTTTTTCTCTTTTTTCATGAACATTTTTTATAATAATTGTCAATCAAAGTGGCAAAAGCATTTTGATTGTCAATAAAATCACATTGAATTTTACCAGTTGTAATTTACCCCTTCTCCATACCCCCCCCCCCCCCCAAAAAAAAAAAATCATTTCCTGGCTTTGCCATTGGTTTTTTTCCTCCAAGTTGCGGAGAAACTAAATGAACCCTCTGCTTTCCAGACGGTCCCATTCTTGCTCACATTGGCCTCTAACCACATAAAAATCTCGAAACCTAATAAAATGACAGCATCACGATTTCTGAAACAAGGACGACAACCATGGAGGTGACAAGAGCTTAATGAGGTTGGCTGATTTTTAAAAGATTTGTCAACTTTTTGTGTGTTACTTGCAAGCACTCTGAAAAGCAAACTCACTCGCTGATGACAAAAGGGTTTGTGCAGCATTGCGGGCAAGTTTCCGGCTCTTTTTTCTGGCCTGGTCTACCGTCAAGCCAGAGACCTGGGCCAAGCGAGACTTCCTGCAACACAAAAAGAAAAAGCATGAAACTTTTGTCTATCAGAAATTGCTCAATAAACCAAGCTCGGTCACCATAGGCCAGTCCCCCAACAGTGTAAGCATAAAACTATTCGGGCATTCGTAATAACACTAGACACTGTTTAAAAGTTAACGAGACCTATTTGAGGCTTTCCAAAGCCATTTTACATTATGCCATGAAGCCAGTATCCTTCTAAGTGAACTGGGTCACAAATTTATGCAACAGATTGCAGTTCTGAAATATTTTAGATCATGCACAATTAATTATCCCTGTGCAAAACACATCTATCCAGTGCACATCTTACTATTAGCTCATTTGTTACTTCAGCTCTTTTTTTCAGCGTGCAGTGCCCAAATTTTAAAACATTGTCTACTTTTATTTTGTAGACTCCTTTCCAAAGATTTCATACTACAACAACACATGATTTGCACAATGCATCTCACTCTAAACATACATCGCAATTTCATATATGGTCGAACTGAGGGTGGCTGGTTGACGTTTTTAATTCACTTTGTATTTTTACATGTCTCTGCCTAATCTACAGCATAAACAAATCCATAAATATTTTTACCACGAAAAGAAGTCTCGGAACACACAAACCATAGATCATGGAAAGGTGGACACTTGCACTTACATGCACTGTCGGTGTGGTTATGTTTGATAGTAAATAACTGAAATGATATTTTTATGTTAATTGCACAATGCATATTTTAAAAAACTCAAACACGGCACTTAAGAGTGGTTGCCTGCAAACTTTGCAAGATCTTATTATTCATTTGTCTCATGCGTGAAATGTTCATAGATTATTCTCCTTGCACACTGCTATAAAATTATATATATAAAGTATCCGTATTAAGGTTGACGAGATATTAGCATGCATACATGTGATCGACACCTAAAAACAAAAACTTCTGACAATTAAAAAAAACTTTCCCCCCCCCCTTTTCTTTTTACATTTGCATCACCTGAATAATCCTTACGGGCTTCCATCACCATGAAAAAACATCTTGCACTGTATGATCGAGGAAGGAGATACAGCTCCTCTATTCAGCTCCTTTTTGAGTCTACGTGGAAAGTAATTCCAACTTCCGGTTTTATCAAGTCAACACATTGGTCCGGACGTCTCATCTAACACCGTTTCATTGAAAACTGTTTCATGGAAGCCATTTCATTGAACGCCATTTTATTGAATGCCGTTTCATTGAAGTCGCTTATTTAACACTGCCTAGTTGAGCAGTAGGAATTTTAAAGCGACAGCTTTACAGGCAACACTTTGCGCGGAGATTTCAAGCTCGTGTTCGGTTTACAGCTTTGGAAAAACCCTTTATCTCTCCCTCTTGGCAGGAGGAGAGGGAAGTCAGGACTTCCCGTGAGCCGTGTAGCACGAAGAGAGCAAAAAGGCAGCCCTGGCATCCCGCCAAGAATGGCGCGAAAAGCGTGAACCTTCCTGTTGTCTGCTCGGGACAGTTGCTTCCAAATAATCCTCGCACTATGCGAAATCAACGCTGGATGGTTTTAGGAACTTCCACCGTGCTTATCCACTTACTTCACCGATCACTATGAGAATTAACCACATCGCACCTCCGTCCTCAGGCACGCTGATGGCACCATTCCACCCGCATTGCGCAACCGTGCTACAGCTATCCCTTTCGTTTCTTCAGCACATTATGGTCGAAAAAATATGACTTTTTTTTAATCTAGGAAATAGTTTTCTTGTAGCATCGGAAGGATAGCCGACCTTTCTTTTCCTGCAAAGAGGGCAACTAATAATGAGAAACTTTAGTTTCTCCACTACACCTTCCATTTTTATTTTTTAGGGGCGAAGCTCCTTAGGCACTAGCCATGTCCGCCCGTCCATCTGTCCCTCCCTCTGTCTGGCGTCAAGTGCTGGTGCTCCTGCTCATAAACTCACATGCTCGTGTAAAAAAAAAAAAAAAAAAAGATTAAAAAAAAATGTTGAAAAAAATTATAAAAACAATTTTTGCGCAGTCGACAGGATTTGAATTTGTGTGGGAGACCCCAATGGATTTCTAGTCCATCGCCTTAACCACTCGGCCACGACTGCGGGACGAGTAGGGGCTCCGAGATGTGGTAGTAACTCGAGCTGGGGATGTCATGGATGAAACGTTGCATGTAGCCGCTCAACGTCTATACAGGAGAGGGCACTGCGGTCAAATGCGTATATAATCGCGTTAAACTTTGCATGCATTGGCTCAACGTTTATAGACGAAAGGCGCTGCGGTCAAATGCTCAAATGCGTATATAACCATGTTCCATACCACACATTCTCTTACTGACATGGATGAAAACGAACGAAGGCTCGGCATGCTGCGGCTCAGCGTCTACGCAGACAAGCATTACCAGAGCTTTGCCCCAATCAACATCATTCACCACGTGGAGATGCGGTCAATTTTTTTCATAGTAACTGATGACCTGTGCTGCTAATGAGCCAAAAAATAAATGGGAACACTGCCTTGACATTCTATGAAACCTGTGATCATCAGGTGCAGTGACTTAGCTGTACATCCCTTCAAGGGTATATCTTCATCCTTGAAGAGACATATTCTGTTTCAAGCACAAAGGCATCCTTGAAGCAATAAAAAGCTTCATGTCACATTAACAAAACAAAAAGATGTCTTGGTTATTTTTTACAATCAGCAGAACCGTGAACCTGACGGCTTTTAACTTATGTTCTTAGAAGGAAGCTATTCTCCTAGGGTAGAATGAAAGCACAAGTAAATCGATGAATACAAAATAAAAAAGGTGCAATGAAGAATAGTTACATTTCTTTCCAGATGCACCTTTCATATGTGAACAAATAGGGAAAATGGAATGTGGTGAAGTACAGCCGCTTGTCTTACCTTAAAACAGTAAGTTGCAAACGAACTTAAGATTTTGTTATGTTCTATGATTTAGTAACCAAACTTATAGGAAAAAGGGTAGTAATTCTTTTTCTTGTTATTTGACAGCAGCAAGAAAACTTAGAAGCGAGAATAATGCTCTAAAATTGGGCGAAGTGAAATTCAAAGAAACGGCATGGCGTCAAGCAATTTGATGAATCAGCGTTTGATAAAATTTCCACTAATTCGATGAAATGGTGTTCTATGAAATGGTCTACAGTGAAATGTCCGGTACTCATCAATAGGTTTCTTTTTATTTAAGTGTTATTTTTACGAGGTCACTCAGAGCTAAAGAAATAATTATTACATTAACCTTTTTGGAGTCATGTGACTTTTCCCCTTGTCAATATTAATTTATGCAAAAAATGATCCAATCAACAAAGGACTGTTAATTTAACTTGTAAATTTATTACAAGCGATACATTCACTTGGAAGCAACTCTGCATACTCCTGGGTGCTCTAGGCACAGTTTTGGAGCAGCCAGCAGTACTCAAGGAGCGTGTGGTGCTTTTCGAACTTGTCACCTGGGTGCAGGCCAGGATGACGAGTGTATGTTTTACAATAAAGGCTGCTTTGCACTTTAGCCCTTCGGTTTTCCTGTCACTGTAGAAGCCACAGTTCTTGCACGTGGTTCTGAAACTCACTGCAAAACAGTGAGTTTCGAAAAACTTCCAGAAAACTTATCCTCCTGTTTTGCTGGCACCCTGGCAGCTCTGAAAAAAAATCCTGGCTACGGTACTGGGACAGAGTAAATGCTGCCTAATTAAATCGTAGAAGTATGTGAAAAAAGCCTAGCTGTCCATCTTAGAAAAAAAGTTGTTTAGCGATGCTCACGGTACTTAGCAGAGGAATAAATAACTAAGGAAGTCTAGTTTACATTTCCAATAAAAGATGGTGCAAGTTAAAATTTCCAACACCTGATCAGAACTGGAATATTTTTTTTTTTCAGGGCAGCCTAATGCATTTTGCAAAGGGTTAAGAGCAGAAAGAGAGAACATACAATTAATCTAAGTGTGACCGATTCCAAATGGTTCCTCTAAGCTTAAAAATTTTTGAAAGGGCCAAAATGATGATTGCCACGGCGACAGGAAAGATTCAACCAATTGCTTTGCGAGGTTTCGGTTGTCTGTGTCTACTCGTGCCCCGTTAGTAGGCAGGAACCAACGGCACTGCTTTCCCAGGGTCAAGCGACTTCAGGCTAAAAACATGCTTCTTGGGAGAGAACTTTCTGAAATTTGTGTGGAGACCATTCATAAGGAAAGAGTATGTGTTTGATGGTTGGAAATTAACAAGCAGACACCTCTGGAGATGCGCAGTATATATCGAGTATTCACATATGCATTTACACGAGTCAACAGCAATATTGCAAATAGTGCACGTAAAGTATTGCTGGAGACTTTCTTAAAAATAAACTGCCTCAGCACATTGCACCGCAATAAAGTTGAAAGTTAGCCTAGCTGAAATCTGTCAGAAGTAAATAACAATGTAAAAAGTTGCCCAAGACTAACTAAGAAAGGGCAGAACCCGCACATTCCAGTACTTACTTCCTTAATGTGGCTGATGCTCTTAGTGCCAGTTTTTGAAGCTCCCCTGTCCGGAGCAGCATCTCGAAGTGCAGGTTCTGTGGTATATCTGCAGCAGAAAGAAAAAACATAACGAAAAATTAGTTATTCATACTACTTCGCATGCCCCTTCCTCCTAACGCAGGAGTCTCCAAACTTTTGGCTAAAGGGCCAGATCGGCGATCTGTCGCCGTCTCGGGGGCCAGAAAAATAAGTCAGCAAGTATAAATGAGCGAAAACTATATAAATAATCTTAAATAAACAAATAAATACAAAAAACTTATAGTAAAAATTAGATGGAAGAATCTAAGGTAGAATCAGTACATCTACTTTATTTTAAAATCAATATTTAGGTAATTATGATATTACACAATTGGTACCCAGAAAACTCACCCATAAATAAAAGCGCATAGGAAACTTAGGCATGTTCACACCAGGGCAACTTTATTTTAAAATCAATATTTAGGTAATTATGATATCACACAATAATTGGGACTCAGAAAACTCGCCCATAAATAAAAGCGCATAGGAAACTTGGGCATATTCACACAAGGCAGAAGACTAAATAGAATAATAGAACTAATACTGACAATATACAAGAGACAACCCAGGACGCTAAGCACAATATACATGGGAATGCAAGGGAACTGTAACATACATAGTTTCCCATATACATAATAGGAAACTAAGAATAGTCATGCTGGTGATGATGATGCCCAATTAATAATCTAATGAAAGGACATGCTTTACAAAAATCTTTTCTCTTTTTTTTTTTTAATCTTTGTTTATGCGGTTGGTGCGCATTGCGGCACAGCTTTTTCATGCGCGCTGATTTTTGCATTGGCAGCAGTGGGCTTGCTGGGAGCGGTCCACAGGACGGGCTTCATTGCGGAAGACCTCCACAGGCCAGAGTTGGCCCGCGGGCCAGGATTTGAGGACCCCTGCTCTAATTCACTTGCAAGGATATTTAGCAGCAAAATAATTGACAAGCCAGTGAAGGCCATCCTGCTTCGAGGGGTCTCACCTTCCCTATATCACCGACGCTTTCAACTGACCAAATATTTTTGTGGTCATCCAGAGTTGCCTGTGTCAAATGTGTGCATTATCATAAGCTTCTAAAAAAAAAAAAAAAAAAAACTAGAAAAATTTGTTTAGTTTAAATTTGAGAATGCAGGCCAGCCATCCTGCTGGCATTGACAACCCAAAGATGTTGTCACCCAAAATATTTGAATTTGATGAATTGTAGAGAAAGTCAAAATTGTTTGCCTCGTCAATTTTGACATGGACAATCAGAGTTCATTATTTTCTGTGGCAATGACTCTAATACAACCTAGAAATGTGCACTGTAGTTCCAGGCGTTCTTGCAACCACCACACCTTGCAACTGGTTTATACAAATAGTTTAACCAATAAGTAAGAATCTTTTTTTTTTAAAGGTTGTTTGAAATAAAGAAATGACTCCTTTGAGATAACATTATTGATTGCGGCGGGCATCGGGTTACACTTGTTAAGTGGTAAGTGTCAAATGAATTACTCAAACTCCACTAATTAACCTTCGAAATATTTAGCTTAGCTGGCACATTCCGACTGCAGTTATGCTGTACATCGACAAAACTGCCATAGCTGTTATTAGAGCTCAGACGACCGAATTCTGTTTCATGCAATGGAGGTATTTTACAAAAAAAAAAACATTTCCTTTATGTCTGTTCAATTTGCATTGACAGGCATTTGTCAACTCAACAAAGAGAAAGAAAACAATATCGGAAAAATTAACTGACTGTGTTTTGTTTGGGACCATTTCGTTGTAAGATCACCTCAGTCACTCTCACGAATAACTTTAAATCCAAAATTTTATTTTCGAGGTTCATGGGAGATTTGGGAGATTTTAAGAGCTACCGAGACTCAACAAGGTCTGGGATCCCGTTCAAAGTCACAAGCCTCGAGAAAAACATTTTTCACATTTGAGAAATTCTAAAGAAATTTTAAAAACAAGTTGGACAAAAAACGTTAAGAACGGTCTTCATTAGTGTGAATACATCGCTACCATTTAGAAGCCATTTAGTAAGGATTGATTATATGTTGTAAATGAGACAACAATCATTTTTATGATATTGAGGAACCAGACATTTCTCAAGACAAGGAGTATGTATGGTGCTTATTTTTTTAATCAGACTGGAAATATAGATATAAAAAAAAAATTAACAAATGATGGAGATGAAAAAAGTGAATGGAATGAAGTAGGGCAAACGCAAACAAGGCAAATTGCGTTGTCTTCAGAATGTAAAGGTTCTGTATGACAATTATATGAAACATCCGAATTATAATTAACCTTTTTATTTTAAAGATAGAGGGTGCCGTTCAGACTAGTTTTTATAGTTGTAGTCCAAGCCAGGTGACAGTAAATAAAGTGAGATTAAAGCATATTATTGAGTTTTATAGCTGGCAGAAAACTGCAGTACCCGATGACTACAACAACCACCTGTGAAAGCTTCTTCGTTACATATTGAATATGGTAGTTGCATGGCAAAACTTATGAACTTTGTAAAGCTTGCTAACTTATTCACAAACTTCATTAATTTTGCTTTAGATTTGAATGCCTTGCATTTTACTACAATGACCTTCAATTAGATATTTTAATAAAAAAACACACATCGCATCCTCACTAGAAAGGAACAGGCTCGAAACACTAACAGCTGAAGAAACGCAGAATATGGCAAGACCCGCCAAAGAGCTATTTTTGTAATAACAGGTGTCCAAGTATGCTTCCTTGTGGAACAAATGGAACAGTATTCGAGAATGAAGAACGGTGATGAAAAACAGGAAGATCCCAGGAAGGAATCATCCAGCCCTCTATGCAATGCTCCTCGTCCCTTCAACTGAATCGCAGCCAGAGTGCAAATGCAAGTTACAACATGCACATGCTCCGCAGAACGTCCATTTAAAAAGAAATGAAAATAAAAAACGCGGGGAAAAACATATATTGGTTCCCGCCTCTCACTTCCCAACGCCAAGGCCTCAAGGAACATGAAATTCACAATGTAATCAAGGCCATGGTCTACTCGAGCGTTATGTACGCACTCCGTACCAGAACCTGACGGCCATGGAACTCCGGTGCCTAGAGGCGGTTCTTCGCAAGTGCACCCGCACCGCCCTCGGAGTCCCTTCCTACACCCCCAATTATAAAATAGATGAGACGTCCCTCTTCTCAACTCCCTCGATGAGCGGATAGAAAAACACCACCGTGCCCAACTTCACCGACTCACAACCTGCGCACATGGCAGAGCCATCCTCCGTCTGCCATGGCACTCTTCAGACCATCTGCCCCCCATTCCTCCGACTCCATTTCCTTGAGACGGCATTCCCTGTCTCGTCGTTCGACCCATACCCCGCAATATGGATCAAGCTACAGACGTGCAACACAGGCAAGACAGAGCGAACCATCTCCATGAACTGATGCATAACACCTACTACACTGACACTCCAGCCATCGACGACAACTCTGTGACAACGACGGCCGGACCGTCCACCCCCACCACCACCACGAGCAGAGGGACAAGCCATCCTAGAAGCAATATCCTCCACCAACACACCATGGTAACCATCACTGTGCGGACGGACAGTCAGGGGCTCTCCGCAGCTTCGAGGCGCAAGCAGTGACTACGCGAATTCAGGGAAACGAGCGCGCACACACTCTGGCCCGCAACAGCGAACCTCCGGGCCCCCACAACGCTTTGGCCGGAACCATACCATCCCCCCACGAGAACTGCACCCAACATCTTAAGGAACGAACTGCACATATGGCCAGCTTCAGGTCCCAGTGCTGCAAGCTCCCTTCCTTTCCTGGACCCACTCCAGACAAGAGGCCTCCATTATCCGGCAAGCACAAACCCTCTCTCTTGCTATGGAGCACTATATTCATTTCATCCAGTGCCAATCTGGTCGCCCCACCTGCAATGACTGCGGAGGCTACCCTTTTATGAACACACATACTGGTCCTGACCCAGAGCCTCAACCTTCCTCACCCGTCTCTTTTCCTCCCTTCTTCCCTCCTCAGCCCCCATTCCTGGGCGAGCTGGGCCGCTCCCCCAAAGATCTTCAAGCCCACTCCTCGTCGCCCACTTTAAAAAAATAACTCCATCGAAGTCTATCCCAGTGATGCCAACCGTAGAGATTTGTCCCTATACGTAGGGAATTTTGGAGTTCTAGAGCACTTTGTGAGGACGTCGGGACGGCGTGTTTAGGTTCCATGGCGGCGTATGAACTTTTTGTTAGTATGACTGTGTGCATTTTTACAACCATGTTTACTGCCGCTCAAGTTCTTAAAATTTCTGCGTCACTTTACAGCAACAATCCCCTTCGGCCTCTTTGTCCGCTAGCCAATCCCGGACGCATCTTGCGTCATCCTCTAGCGCCAGGCAACGTTGGTGCCAGGGGACCGGGGCAGCCAAGAGGGCTGTGCTTAAAAGTATGGCTCCCGAAACGCGTCTCCGACTGGTGTGCTCACCATGTCTAGAAAAGTGGTCGATTTCCGCCTGATGACGTCATAGAAGTGTCATGCTGTCGCTGGTCGCGATCGTGGCGGTGCCCTAGCATCAAGGGTGGATGTGGCAGACGCCTGTGCTGCCAACGTTATGTTCTGCTGCAGGTCGCCCTCTCTCCAGTTTGACAATTTACCGAAGCTTCGGCAGTCAGGAGTTAAGACGAAATCGTAAGGGTGCAGACGGGCTGGTGAATATTAACCATCGTGGTGATTTAGGGGAGCGTGGTTATTTCAACGGGTAAGAAAGAAAGCCTTCACTGAGGGAGAAGAAAAAGAAGGAAGGTGAAGAAGAGGAGGCGTGGAACTGGACGGGACAGCATCAAGCCGGTGGGCTGTGCCTTGCAACTTTACGCAAGGTCGTCCGTCGACAGGTTGACGGAGTCTTGCAGCTACACGCAAGACCTGACTACGAAGACGCCACCACCTAGCCACACGTCAGCAGATGGGCTGAGACATACCACCAAGCCATCCCTGCAGTGCTCACCAGGCTTCGAACCCTGCCGCATCGCTCCCCGGCAAGGCCTGTAAGACTTATTCCATACTGGCAGTGACATTTGTTCGTGCTGTTTTTGTAATAATCTGTATATATTGTCTTAAATCTTTATTCATATTTATCGTATCCGACAACATTGTCTTCGTGTCCCGTCTCACTGTGTCACACACCTGCGAGCGTGAACTAGTCCACCACAACCATGTCGAATTAACCTGAGACTGGGGTAGAGAAGAAACATCAAGACGTAGAAGGGACAGAAAATTTTTTCTGTCCCTTCTATGTTTTGATGTTTCTTCTCTACCCCAATCTCAGGTTAATTCAACATGGTTAAGGAGTTAAGACGCCGTGACGACAGCTCCAAGCAAAGAACGGTTTCGGGATGTATGGCTGCAGGAAGCAAGTGATCTGTTTTGAGCCACATGCAATTTATTTCATGCAAAGAATGCGCACATATAACTTATTTTTACGTGCTCTATTACTTTCTTTTTTTATTAAACAACCTTTTCTTGGATATTTTGTATTTGTACGCTCAAGATCTGCGACTCATTCATCGCGTTTTTTTTTTTTTTTTTTTTTTCGAGTGAAGACAAGTGTGGGGACTTTTCGCGTCTGAATATTATAAGTGAGTGTAGGGTTTTTCGCAAAACATACTTGGCATCACTGGTCCATCCTCGGACGCAAAACCCACCGACTCCACGAACGACGAAGACAGCGCATCTCCATCCTCCGATGAAGATTAAAAACGGCTCGGCCTTGAGTTGTTCAGTAAAGTTTACTCTCTCACTTCCAGCGCCCGCAAAGTTGTTCTCCTTTTCAGAGCACGGCTTGTATCACGCAGCGTACGCCTTATCCGCCTCCGAAGGCCTCACTTTTGCTGTGCGTCGATATGACAACCACTTCAGCCAAGAAAAGCAACCCCGCGCGGAGTAATACACGCGCAATGTGACAGTAGCGCGGCGGCAGCGGCAGCGGCGCCGCCGCCGCGAGTGTGCAGGAAATGGCGGTGGCGGCGGGGAGTGACGCGGCCCGGCCCGTGCGCAACCTACGCAGCAGCAACAGCAGCAGACGACCGCCGCCGCGTGCGTCGCAGACGCTTGCAGCCGCGGCGACGGCGGCGGGGAACAACGGGAGTCGCCCATGTGGGTGGAGGGGGTTGCTGCCACTCCTCGGAACAGCCGCGGTGCGGCCTCGCGCACATCGCGTTGCCTCGCACGCTGGCGCGCTTTCCACAATCGGTCAGTCGCGCAGCCGCGCCCGTAGGTGGCGCAGTCAGTCGCGTGCGTCGCTCAGGCTGGAGTCGTATCAAGCCGCGGCTTGGTTTCCTCTTCAATCTTTGCGCAGGAGCGACGGCAGCATCGCAAATCTCTCATCAGCAAGCAGCTCGGGGCTAAAGATATGACTGTCGATTTCAAAGACGTTGCAAGACCGTTAAATTTAAGAATACAAATAATAACAGCTGTTCGTGGTATTTCAGGTTCTAAATCTTAGATTTAGCAGTAAATTTACCGTAATTTAGGTCCTGCCTGTATCCTTCGGCCTGAAATCATTCCCGAATAATTTCAAATTAAAGGACACTTCGAAACGCCGTATTGCGTGTCTTCATTGGCTTTGAAACCGCATGCCACTTAACACTAGTTTTCATTAAAACGACGTGGGAGCTTCGACTATAAATAACACGAGACATTATCACTGACCGGGGCATCTCGACTGACCGACCTTGACAAGTCTTATTCGTACGCACAAAGTCAAAGGCACAAACAAAACACGAGTACGTTGGAACGAGGATCGCAAAATCGTGCATTTTTATTTATGCTTTTCACATAAAATCTTACGATTTCTAAAAGTTAAGGTAACATGCGTATGCACCCACAATACAATCGAAGAAACACAGTGTCGTCGTGTTTCACCCTCATTTTTTGTCTTTTCTTTTCCGTGTTTATTCAGTGTGATTGCTCGTCTAGGCGTTAACTCTTCTATCACGCTACACCAACTTATATTTTGCTCCTATTTCCGGAGAAACTCATGTTCACTTTAAGTGTATATCACATGACGGGTCTCGACTTTTCTCGTCCAAAACGAGATCGAAATGCGAGGACTCGGTCGTTTTTTTTTTTTTTTTGTGTGTGTGTCTTCCCAGTTGCGATCCCGCTGAACTAGAATCTGGGAGCAATTTCAACGGAAAAAATTAGCACCCTAATTTTTCGGGCGACACTACATACACTTTTCGGACTTCAATAACATCTGGTGGCTCAAAAATGTGTTTCACTATCGTCAAACAAATGGTGATCATAAAACCATATTTCATCGGGCACCGTCACTTTCGAGAAACTAATGGCAGATGAAAATTAGTTCTTCGATCACCCATTTGTTTTTTCCTGGTTTGTTTCAACTACTCCTTCAACCACGCCGGTTCGCGGTGACAGTCTGCGTCGGCTCATTCCAAGAATGTTAACCCGCCTGACCAACCCGTACACGACGCTTCTCGGCGACAGTCTCATGCAGCTTATCGCAGAAAAAGACTAATCTGAGCTGTCGATAAAACGACGGGTCTTCCCTTTTGCTTCATCAGCCTCAAGACCGCCATTAATTTGGCACAGGTGCCAAATTATGAGTAGTCAAAGTTGCCAAACAAAAGTTCAAAAATAATATATTAAAAATTCAAATATCGCCATAAAACTTGGTGGTGCGCACAACGTCTGGATGCCACGAGGTAGGTAGATGATGTGAACGGTGCTTTGAGGTAGAAAGCAGCAAGCATCCCGTACACGTACGGCGGGGAGTCATGTTCGGGGGTCTGACAAAACGCGATTTGGTCCCGAGACGACGGAGAACAAAGGAAGCCGAGATTGGATCAGCGATCCCTCGCCCCGAAAGCGCCGAACAATGGCGTTCCGGTGGAACACGGACGCCGTTCGCGCAGAGCGAGGACAGGCGCGGACCTGGCTGGCTCGCTCGACAAAAGGCAAAGACGGTCCTCGCCTAAACACGTTCGGACGCGTCGAGACCCCCCAGCCTGCCGCACCCTCCACGAGCCAAAAACGTGTTTACTCAGCGCCGCTCGATCGAGACCCGTGCTCGATGCACCCAAGCAAACTGGGCAAACTAAAGGGTTGCGCTGTGCAGATTTTGTGACACACTGGCTCCATCTATGAGCTAGCCTTGAAACTAACTAGAGTGAAGGTTTTGCAGCAGTGGTGAGATCAAATGTACCTAAAAGTCTGAGAAATTGAACATGACATAGAAGGTTTATGTCATGATGCTTAGTTTAAACCAGCTCGTATCCGCCCGTACATTCACTTCAATACGAGAAATGATCGTTAATAACATCGTCAAACGTTTTTCAAGCCCATAATAAAAAAGTGATGCGAAAAATATATATGACACACTGGCGCCATCTATGAGCTAGCCTTGAAACTAACTAGGTGAAGGTTTTGCAGCTGTGGTGAGATCAAATGTACCTAAACGTCTGAGAAATTGAACATGACATAGAAGGTTTATGTCATTGATGCGAAAAAATATATATGACACACTGGCGCCATCTATGAGCTAGCCTTGAAACTAACTAGGGTGAAGGTTTTGCAGCTGTGGTGAGATCAAATGTACCTAAACGTCTGAGAAATTGAACATGACATAATAAAATCGAAAGTGTTCCAGGGTTACACCGTCGTGGCATCACATATGGTCGTATAAAGCACTCAATCACAATCACTTCCGTTTCCCAGGAACGGTACACGAACAGCATGCCGACAAGATACGTGAAAAATGAACTGCCTCTTTCCTACAATAAAAAGCTACCAAACTTCACTCTAAATGTGGAGAAAAAAAATTAGGACACTGTTCCGCTTTAGTTTCATTGAGGATCGCCAGTGGAAACTACTGTTGGGTGGTGCAAAGTTGAATACCGAAAACCAAGTCACCTCATCGGTTGTATCTCTCGAACAGGCTGGGATCAACACGGAAGGCAGTGAAGCATTAAATACGAGCGTAGTGAGCAATAAGCTACGTAAACGAAATGTCTCCAACTAGAAAAGGCAGCGAGCTCGAGACATCTGTTGTAACGGAAGATTTGGGGTTGCAAAACATCGTTAGAGCTCAGAGTGCATTTTATGTGCGCGCAGAGTTGGCGCACTCAAAGAACACGCACAACTGCTGTGAATCAAACTGATGTCGTACCAGAGCACGGGCTGGAGCAAATCAAATAAGCACGCAGAATTAGCTAAGTTCTAACATTTTTACGACTGGGGCGTCTCGAAAGTGGAGTCGCTACAAGGTCAGGAGGTATCATTTAGGCAAGAACGGCAACCAACTTCGGGAACACAAGGTCAACTGGGGAGGTAGTTTCGGCAAAAAAGGCACGAGAAAAACGAACGACACAAGAGGTAGAAAAAAGAAGGTATGTCAAAGAAGCGCATGGTGACAATGAGAACACGACATAACGATCGAAATGGACCTTTTTCCAGTAAGCTTTCTGCGCATGCCTACACCCCTTCTCCTGGCATTGCTTCCCGCTGTCGCCATTTTTGCAGGGCAAAGTTCCGGTCGACAAACATATTCAGCGCCTATCTTTGAGCGTACATCGCCTTTTGGCCATTCATGTCTGAGTAAACCGTATACGCTAGTATGGGTCATAAAAGGCAACGAAGATCAATACAACAGCACGATGCCAATGTATTCTAACGGGCGGAGGCTGCCCTTCATTTGTAGTTCGAAGACAACTCCGCAGACGGCGCTCGTTACTGGAGAAAGGACCATTGTCAAGTTGTGTAATTACTGTCATAAAGTGGAAAGGGTGGGTAGCTTGGACGAAGCTGCAGCTTCCTATGTCCCGCCCGGATCAAATCTCTGGTGAATTTCCTCTATGGGCGAGTGCCAGGACTTCCGAACAATTATAAAAATAATTGTATGGTCATGAAAAGAAACAGTAAGGACATGTAGGGAGAGATTCCGACTGCGAATAAGTGAAAATTGCTAATGAAGTCGTTCAGCAGACAAAACGCTTTGTGCCCTCCTCCTTTAAGATATGTCTCTCATGCTTACTTGATTCCCGCTCACGGAAGTGGGAAAATTCCGGGATCTTCGAGCAGAAAATAAAAACGAAAGGAAATGACCAATCTTCCATCAATAGTAAGTAACGCACCAACCCCACAGCGTCAATAATTACGAGCGTGTTGGTATAGACGTGTCACTTACAAATTCGAATGACGGAAAATGGATCCGTGTCATCCCTCCATGTTGTCGTCTTTCAAATATGTAACCTTACGACACTAGCAAATCAATATGCAGAGAAGAAAAAAAAAAAAAAAACGCCGGATGTAAAGGCGGTGTTGAGAGGTCCAATTTCCTCCCGACGACGACAGAGGACCCCTGCAGGCGACGAACGGAAACATCGTGCGCAGCTAACATGAGCGCAGCGAGGGTGGACGGACGGACGGGTGGGTGGATGAATGGATGTATTCGGCCAAACTCTTTGAATAGGGCGGCGACCCGCGTCACCTAGCTAGCGTTTTCAGTTTCAGCTGATACATATACCAAGGTGAAGGTGAATACTTTTAGTAGTGCTATTTATTCAAACGCCCGCTCAGTGCGATGGGAGCGCTTCTTCGCTACTGGGTCCGCCCACCTTTTGCCCCGACGGATCGCCAGGGAAGAACTCAATTATTAATTCTTCCCTCGGCTCGTGTTACCAGTCAGATAACATCCGCTCGGTTATCTCCATCCTCATAAAGTAAATGGATCCTGGCAAAGTAGCGACAAGGTCCACCCTTTTAGTCTTAGGACCATCGGTTTCTCAAGACCAGATCAGCTAGTTCGTATAAAAAAGCAAACACAAATTTCATTAAAAAAAAAGAGAGGGGAAGGGAAAAGGAGGGGGACGCCTCGCACTTTAACATTCTGTCAGGTCTCTTATCGAAACACCGGTCATTCTTCGTTGCTAGCAACATCATGACTTAGCTAAATGCTTTTTCGACTGTTTTAACTCAAAAACATGCTCCTTGAAACAAAAGTGAGCCAGCTAAGCAAACCCGCGGCTGCTTCGTAAAGGATTAACGCAACTTTTGTGTGCGTGCGTGCGTGCGTGCGTGCGTGTTATGAAAAGTGGGACGGTATCATTTTGAGAGTCCTGTGGAGATAAGCCGCTTGAGGAGTTGACTACAGCGCCAACGCCGCCGAGATTAAAGGAAGGGCGCTTTGAGTGCGATGCTGCCTCACCGCGACCTAGGCGTGGCTGGTGCGGAGTGGCCCCCTCGAAGCACGAGGAACCGAAATGGCGGTTGTCATGGCGACAAATGCTCCTCCACCAACCGGTGCGCAAGGTTTGGGGCGTCAGTATGTTTGCATCTGTGCGCGTCCGGCATAGTAGACGTAAAAGGGTGAAGTTCACACTCTCCCACGCTTGTTTTTCCCCCTTCGCCGTGCTTAACACCGGTGCCTTTACTAAATCAGTCACGCCTACGGAAGCTGCGGGGTGTGAATCCCTCGGCAATAGAGTAGCAAGCGCTCATCTCCTACTCCTCTCCGCACACCCCACATACTGAGTGTATTCTGACACGTGGCGCCATCTTTCGGCCTCGAAGCGCAATGGCGCGACTCCTCCGGAGTCTCTGCCTCATCCATCCACTTCGTGGGAACCGATTCGGCAAAGCACGCGGCAGCGATCTGCTCCAACGACTCGGGCTCACCCAGAGTCCGAGACTTTGGAGCAGACGAGTTTGAACACAGAGCTAAGGCGCGCTCTACAGGAACAATAAGGCAATGCTGCTCCCAGACGCGTTTCATTTTGCCCACGGACAGGAATCGGTGTTCACCGTTCTGCTAAGACTAAGCCCCCCAAGTGAAATGAACCCAACTGCCGGAAATGCTGCGAGACTATCATGATTAAGGTTGTAGAGTCTCTGCGAAAGCTGGACGCCAGCGTTTCGCGTTCTATCGCGTTCGACGACTGCAGTGGAGACAAAGGCAGCTAACTTTAGGTCTACCTACTAATCATTCGAACCAGAGCTCGGCGTTCTGACGTCCTCGCGCGCTGTCGTTTCCTCCCTCTATCAGTTTCTCGGTGCATACGTTTCGGATCCTTCAACCTATAGCTTACGGCCGTAAAACAAGCGAAGCACGGGAGTTTTTAGGCCCGTTCACACAGTTGCGATCTCTTAGGACCGTGTGCCTTGAGAGCTCTTAAAACCTCTTAAGAAAAGAGAACACACTGGCGCCACCTATCGGGGAGCCGTGGAACACTTGGCGGTCCCGTATATTTTATATTTTGCGCATCATTTCGTTTTTTTTTTTTTTTGGCTTGAAAAACTTTTGTCCATGTTATAAGCGACCGTTTCTTATAGGTAGTACATACATTTGATATCGCAAACACCGCAAAAGATGCGCTCCAGTGAAACGCAGTTCCAGAGTCAACGCATAGATGGCGCCAGCGTGCCGGGGTGTTCTCCCTTAGTAAAAGATGTTAAAAGAGGTTTTAAGGCACTCGGTTCTAAGGAGTCGCAAGTGTTCGAACGAGCCTTTCCGTGCCCAACCATTCTCCGCAATAAGCCTCCGTCAGATTTCGTGCACCTCGGCCGGGGTTGGAACCCGCAGGCCGGCGCTTTTGCTCGGAGTGTAGCTCGGCAAAGGCTATGCCCAAAAATGCTCAAACCCACCGTTAAAAAAAAAAAAAGTGTTAGTAACGAAATTTGGGTTTCGCTTGCGGTAATTCTGCACGCAAGCTCGTCAAATCCGCCACTACAGGGAACCAAAAGTTATTTCGGGGTCTGCCGAGTAAACCTTCGGACGCATTGTACGTTTCAAACCCCAAAATAACCTTGGAGCAAAACAACAAGAATAAAAGACTACGCGATCGCACAACGGGGCATGCAGCCCCTCCGCGGCAAAGGTCGGCGACACGCCTCCGACGAACCCGGTCAAAGAACAAAGGCTGCGGCCACGTCAGGCCCCCAGCGGCACAATGCTCTCCGGTCGCCGCCACACGGACCGAATTACGATGACGAGGCGAGCCCGACGGACGGAGCGAAACCACGGCCAGAGAGTCACCACCTTTCGTCAGCGGAGCCATTGACGAACGAGAGAGAACTGCTTCAGTCGGCGAAATCGGAGGCCTCGACAATGAAGGCTTCAGGGTCCCCACACAGCTGCCCCCGCGCACGGTGGGAAAGAAAACCATAACGACTTCCGGGTCACTCGCGGTTCGAATACGTACATGCGACGGGAGATAACCGCAATGTAAAAACATACAGAGACCAATCCCGGTGTCGGTTCTGGCCTGCAAATAACTAAGTAAGCTCAAAAATTAATAATGCAAAAGGCAAAAAAAAAAAAGGCGGGGGGGGGGGGGGGCAGTCAAAGAGAGGCCCCGAAATAATAGGAAATTTATCCAGTGTCAACTCACACTCCACGTTATTCCACAGTGCCGGCAGTTATTTCTCCTTGTCGCTCGCTTGTGAATTACCAAAGGGAAAGCTCCTTCCTCGCCGGCGTATCACTTCGTGAAAAGACTGGCGGAACAACCAAAAGCGCAAAATATTGCTTAGAAGTGAACATCGTAGTACGGACATGCCAGCTCGATGGTGCGTTCTGCATGCGCCACTGTGCAGTATGCTCAGTCTGGCTCGGTTCTATCAGAAGAGGGCAACTGGGCGTGGGCCGTATAATATTTTATTTGATTTTATTCCCTTCACTGCAATGTTACGATCGAAAAGGATAAAAATGTAGCTAACAGCGTTTTTTTTCTTCTTCTGTTTTCTTCTACTGACCGTCCCCAAGCAGACACAAGGCAGAACGAGATGTTTTTTCCTTCTCCCGGCAGACGAGAGGAAACTTCCTCCCTCCCGGCCTCATCCTTTTTTTATTTCGTTTTTCAAACATTTTTTTTTTTTTACATATATATATAAACGTGGTTGAGTCGGTTTTAGCGTCAGTGGCGACGAAGTCTGCCTGTTATTCAGTCCCCCAGTCCCTCGGTTGCATTGATGCGTTTATCGCTAATTTTGTCAAACCAAGCAAACAAAGCCGTCAGAGCAGTGCCAGCGGTGCTATATACGTACATATGGCCATCTCCGCAACTTTGCGTCCAAGTCGGGCAGGTGTTTCCTGCCGGGTGCCTGGCGCGTCTTCTTACGTTACGTGCGGGTCTGTTTCCTGTTCCCCAGTGCCATCAGACGATAGGCGCGGTTCTATATTTCCGTGAGTCACCAACATCGCCATGACAGTGCTGCGCGTTGTTACCGAAGTAGGGAATCGTCGTCGATGCCTCCACGTGTTTCGCGTACGGTTGACATTCTGCTTTACATTAAAGAGTTTAATAAGACCGCTCGAGGGATTATGGTGCATTCGATAGACCTGCGGATAGTCATGTTGGAACAGCTGGTCTGAAAAGTTGGCTCCTTTCGTGCAGTGACAAATGTCAACTCTGTCTGCTCTATGCCCTGTTGTCCCCTCCCCGAGAGCGATTGGGCTCTCGGGCAAGCCCTGAGCAGACTTGAAATATAACGGAAAGGAAGCACGTACGTATATTTGCAGTTTGGAATATTAACATTAAAGGAAATCGGACGGAACGACCGATACGGTGCTAGGTAAATTTGCTTTTTGTTATAGCCGAACAGTTTTTAGCAGCCAGTTCTAGTTTTTTTTTTTTCTTTTTTCGTACTTTACTGATTTGAACTTACACGTCACCGCTAAAAAAACACTATTCTCTCTCCTTTTCTTTTTTATGAATTCCGGATGGTTGGATTCGAGCTCAAAACGTGTTTCAATTTCGAATGTGCATTTTATAGTCGATGCCATATTCATGAGCTCTTTACGTATAAGGCTAACCGTAAAAATAATGCGCTTGAGCATCGATCAGGGACCGATGACTTCGGAACACCAAGTGCTCCGCGTCATCGATGTCGCTCCGTGGATTCGCCAAAGCCACTCGGCGCAACCACCATATTTTTTTTTCCGCCGACGATGCATAATCTGGTACGACAAACTTACTTGTTTACGCAAGTTATTCCCACCATTTGCTTGTTTTCGAACGCACCACGGCGTAGCTAACCGTCCACAACAGCTGTCAAAAATCGTGGCTTTGACTGCATTAAAGTTGGTCGGAAAGCGATTCATCCGCCCGTGAAACATTTCTTCGAGCTGCGGAGTGAATACCCCCTTACAGAGCTTTATTCACGACGACCACTGTCGCCACACACGAACAGCGAAAAAACAAAAACGAATACTACGATAGAAAAACTGGCGTCCCTCCCGCCAACCTACGACGTGCTTTACAGGGAAGCGAACAGCCGGCTGCTAGAAACCGCAGTGGAGCGGGTTGGTTGTTTTTGTTGGCCGTCGCAATTAATTATAGCATGAACGTTTACTTTTTTTTTTTTTTTACTAGGAGATTCATTCCTGTACCGTTTAAAATACCTTCTAAGCAATGACATTACTGAGAAAATATCCACACTGTTAACATTATTTATTGCTTAGAGATGATGATCGAGAAAATCCGTACCTTCAAAACGACAAGTAGGCGAAGGCGCAGTGTACGCTTCCGCCTACAGTGATGGGGGCGGTGTGCGTTCACGTTGATGTTTGTATGTGCTATGTGTCTGTTCTCGCGATATGGAAACTGTACAGTATCGTACGTAGTGGCCAAGTAGTGGCACGCGGAGTTTATGTGCGTGTGTGTGTGTGTGAATAATAAATATGTCTAAATCCCAATAATAGAGCAAAAACATTGTTTTTTTGTGCCCGAATAATGAAACGGTACATAGCGCCACATAGCCTAGAGATCTGGAATTACTCTCGCCGCGCAGAGGGATCGCCTTCTTTCACGCTTTGCGATATTTTCCTTCCGATTGAAACTTCTTCCACGCTTCGCGATATTTTCTGGACAGTGCAATGAGCCAACTCGCTGCAGCCAAGTAGGCTGCTGCAAATTAGCTCTTTCGGGAACGCCTTCTGGTTTCGGGAATGGTTCACCCCCTTCTCTCTGACGTGCGCTGCTTACGAAGGAACTGTGCCGCCGGAAAATTGCAAAGGGTGAGACGTGACGTGCGCGCAGTGGCCGGGTTTCGGCTGTCTCCATTTCCCATCGCAGTGCGGGAAAACTAGAAGACTGAGGGAGTGTGTAACTTCGAAACGCGTTTCCTTCCCTGAGCGGGGAAGCCGGCTTCGGCAATAGGGAGATTTAGGGAACCTTTTTGGACATCCGATACGGTCCGATGGGCCCTCCGGTACGAGAACTGCGCATGTGCGCAGTTCGTATACCGGTGGGCCTATCGTATATCGTATCGGATGTCCAAAAACGGTTTGCTACAGCTCTCGCTCCGAAAGCAGGGATTTGTTTGGATGTGTGCCAAGCGGTGGACTGCGTTTCGTGCGATAGCTGTTTGTATAACAGGCCTGGGAAGCCAACAGTGGTGCGAGGTATTTTGCCTGTCCGAAAACTATGCGAGCTCTTTTCAGTCGCATCGCGGCAGCGTTTCGCGTAAAGACCGACTATATATCCGTAGCGTCCTGGCGTCCTCGTCAAGCCTTACTGAGTTCGACTCACTCGATTCGGAACCGCCATATTGCTACGCGGACGAGGGAGGAACTTTGCTTCTCCGTTTGCAGGGGACGAACGTTGCTCCGTTTTCGAAGAACTAAAGGGGGGCAAGATCGTTCCTCCCTTTATGGAGGAATGTATAGACACTTTCTTCTAAGAGTGCGTGTTTACGCGACATGGGACTGCTCTTCGCTAGACACCACACCACGGTGTGCACGTCGCAAGCTTTGGTGCGGGTTCACCTTCCCTCGGTTCAGAAGGTCGGCCTCCCAATAACAAAAAGGAAAAAGCGGTATTACGACGCGAGTTTGTGGATCAGTGAATACTGCCACAGCCCAGGTTGCGAAACCACCACAGCCCAGCAAGCGCGAGATTGCCCTTTCGACAAGCGCCCAAAACGCGCTCCACGAAACGAACACTGGAGGCGACGACTGTCGGAGACCGTGTGCAGTTATCCTGCGGACGTATTCCATCCTGCATAGGTGCAAATCGGTCAAGCGTAAGTTTTTACTCTTGGTTGATGTTTTTTAAAGTAAAATAAAATCGCACAGCTCAAAAAAAAAAAAAAACGACCGATTTATTTGGATTTCGTTTCAGTCTAACCAGAGAATAAAAAAATCACGTTCTCGTCAGGAAAAAAATAAAATAAATAATCGTGTATATTTAATATTAAAAAAAATATAAGAACAATTTTTGTACGAGATTTTGTTTGTCGACATCAGGCAGAGTCTCTGAAACGCGCGTTGTACGTTTCCAGAAGCATCCCCGCAACCGCTCCTCGGCGCGTTCATAAAACACATTCGGAACATTTCACAAGCTTTATTTTTATACATCCCGACGTTTTTCACTTCCCGGTGAAAAAGCGACAAGTGCGTATACGACGCGTATGCTGTTTCGGTGAAACGGCGGCTCACAAGTTTACTCGAACACAATACCATTTTATGTCCCCAACAAAAGACGCACCGATGATGTTTGTATCTCGTTTCCTTTTTTTACAGCAAAGACAAGGATAAAGCTCGAAGTTCCCTCCATGGAAAATTGTGTACGAGGTACGAAGCGAGGAAAGAAGGCCTAAAGATCGTCTCGTACAAGAGCCTTCCCCGCTGTCACGCGAGATGAGCGCACGACACAGTCGAGCAACCTGCATTCCAATATATAACACGGGCATGACACATGACTATTTTTTTTTTCTACTGTAGTTTCAAAGTCCGAGCGAAAGTTAAAGATTAGAAAAGCACGCAGACGATCGATCTGGAATCTGTTCACGAGACGGAAGATTCCGCAACATCGTATGAGAAAGAAAACCTTACCGAAGATCCACGAGGTTTCATATAAGAAAGCAAAATATATACATATTTTGTTTTAAAACGAGGAAATAACATAAAATTCGCGAGCGAGCGAGCGAGCGGAGAGAGGTCGACAATTAGGTTGTCTAACGAGTACCTGAATATAGTTAATTGCGCTGAGATTCCGAACCTTACTACTGTTGCTCTTTTTAGGCGCGGTGTGCATTACATTTTCAGAAAAACGTCAAATCTTTGAGCGTAGGAAGCAGTTATTGTTTGAAAACAACTTCCGACGGCATTCCCTGGTCCCTGCTCCAAGGAGCAGAAAGAGGGGCGAGTCACGAACTTTGATTGGATTTTTAATAGGAAAATCGGCAGTCCACGAGTGTAATCTTTTTCACCACAAATAGACGATCTCAGAATCCTCTTAAAGGGATGCTGAACCGAAATTTGTAATTCACAATTTAAGCTCGCAGAAGTGTTCAACAGGGCGTCATAAACCACGAAACATCACCCATATAGCCATATCTCGAGCGGATGGCCGTATTTCTGAAAAATAAAGCAGCGAATGAGGGAGAATGTTGACGTCATCTTATAGCAGAAGAGCTGAGAAGGAGGAGAAATGGCCTCGCTCCCTTTCCTCTCCGCGCCCTCCCGGAGTCAAAAGCGAAAAGAGGCGCGAAAGGCGTCTTTTCGGCCTTGTGCGAAATAAAAAAATAAAAATAAAATAAAGCGCCTCGTCAGGCAGCTTGGTGTTGACCGACAGGGGACTTTTTGGTGCGAATGCAAAAACTCCGTGACCGAGACCACAGCTGCTCATACAATTTACCTCCCGCCTGAAATGCAGGACGCTATGCAGCGCTGACCGCTCAGGGTCAATGCTGCTACTGCTCCGACAGATTGCGCGCATCGCATTCGCGGGACACAACTAATGCAACAAAAAGCTATCAAGAAATTAAAAGATTGATTGATTGATTGAACATGTTTTATTAATAAAAAAACAAGTAAAGCGCGTACGACTCTCTCTAATCAATTGTCCACTGACATCGGAGAGAGAAGGGGTGGGGGGATGGGGTGTGGATAGGTAGGGGGGTACCAGGAATGTCTCTAATCAGATGGAGTCCTGGATGTCTGCTTTCACGACAAAGTCAAGAAGCATATAAAAAAAAAAAAACTGCCCAAAACAAAGCACCGCACGAGCGGGTCATTCTCAAAAGGCAGTCAACTGGGCGGATGATTCCGCTCAGAGCACAATTAGCAGCCAGCCCAGTCAGATACCTTCCGCTGTCTCAGACTGACATTTCCTTATTCCTACGAAAGTCGAAACGTCGACAGGATAGTTCCGGAACAAATAAGATTGCGAAAGAGAAGTCAGTCGTCTTCGTGGTGTAGCTCCTCCGCTCGAACATCCGGCGTAACTTGGCAAACTGCGAAAGCTGCAGCAGCCCCAGCGAGCCGATCAGAGCCATCAAAGCGGTGGAGCGACGCCAAGTGGCAACGCGCCGTCAGATCTCAGTTCTCTTGTGGAGAGCTGTCACGTGTGACCCACAGTGCACTAAGGCGCTTAGTCTAAACGCGTTACAAGAGGCAAACAAAAAAAAGACAAAGAAGCTTTTTTTTCTTGTCTGTTCTTGAGCAGGAATTTGCTGGTTGGCATTTCAGAAATCAGCACAGCCATCGGAGCCTGGAGCGACGCAAAGGTAACGCGTCGCCAGATTTCAGTTCTCTTGTAGACAGCTGGACCACATGCTACTTAGTGTTACTAAGACGCTTAGTCCTAAACGCGTTACAATAAAAGAGAATGAGGAAAGAAAAAAACGACAGAGACGCCATTTTTTGCGTATGCTTTCAAGCATGTTTCACGGAAATCAGCGCACAGCAACAGACTTTCAGCGCCCCCTTATTGAACATTTTCATACGCTCAACGAGCATGAAAGGAACATGTCTTGCGTGATGACGTTGTTTTTCATCTCGTGGATAAGGGAAATGAACAAAAAGATTTTTTTTTACGTGTTTGTTTATTCCTTATTTTGTTCCGTCACCGATCAATCGCGACTATTTAGAGCAGCTTAATAAACAAGCGAAGTAACGCTATACTGCCTACGAGAACCAAGCGGACGAAAGAGGCGAAACGACCTTCTCTCGGAGCTTCGACTTTGCGCTACGCGGCGTCCGTTTCGCTGGATACGCCCATATTCGGTGCAATATGGATGAACTCAGCGACAGCTATAGTCAAGCGGGGATTGACGGCAAGAATTAAACAGCCGCTGGAGCCTCGATAATGGTCGAGCTTTCTTCCTGATAGATAACGCGCAAAGAATTGTATGCCATGCCCTCGCTCGGTTTTTTTTTTTTCTATCTTTCCGCGACTGTACACCCTAGCCCTACTAGCTGAAGAGCGGAACGTGACGTCGACAACGGGAGCACAACACGAGCGAGTGGAATCCCAGCCCGACCTAAGAGCCGCATTGCAGCTTCTCGCTCCCGGCGGACACCCGAGCTACGGGCCCTCTCCGTTCCTTTGCCGCGCTCTTTCGCAACCCGGGGTCCGGTTACATCAGCCGGGGGAACCATTCAGGTCGATTCAAAAGGAGTCCGACTAGCTGACGCGCCTGCAAAGCTCAAAGGCTCGAGAAACTCTTGGGCGGCTTCGAGAAGGGCCCCAACAAGGGAGACCACAGCGATGCGATGTTGGGGCACCAAGTTGCCTTCCAATCGAAGCAACACAAACGCACCTTCATTAGGGCTTCGTCTGCAAGTCTATGGGAGGAATAAATAAAAATGAACGTTTCGAAGCTTGTGTGAAGTGTCTTCTAAATAAACATTTCTGAGGTTTCACAGGAATAGCAAGGCAAAATTTGCAGTCGCCAGTAACTGCTGAGAAGGTTATTAAATTACACAAACAGCGTGCCAATCTCTGTCGTCTGCTGCCATCGACGGAATTCGTCTGCTCGACTGTTCCGAACCGTTGTCGTCATGCCTCAAAACCCCGGTTTTTGCTTAAAATAACAAGCAACACGAACACAGTTTCTTATGAAAGTGTTTTAGAAAGAGAAGTTACTTTAGCGAGCAAGAGTAGATTTGTCATCAGACATCGTCTGCTTTGATTTGGAAACAAAAAATGAGGCCTCAAACGCAATCTGCAACCCTTCGTAAGTAAAAAGAATAGACCCTTTTCATGACAAACGCTACCAGGGGGTGCTCCAATCTTTGATGTCCCGGAGAACTTCCGGTTCATAAAAAGAATGAAATGTCAATGAAACGTTTAACCACCAATTCTCCAGGTGAACGCCAAGAGAACGAAGCGCGAAATCTGTTCAAATTGTTCAGATATCCTTGTAAACCACCTTTACCTCCTTTAAAGGGGCCCTGCAATCCTATTTCAGCGGCTACCTTTTTTGCGGTTTCCACGTCCCTCGGGGTTCGGGCAAGCCAGCGGGCACGGAGAGAGTAACTAAATATCAGGGCGTCATATTTTAACCGGACGACGCGGAAACCTCCTCCACCTATGGCTATGGGCGACCCGCGGTGCCGAAAGCGCGCGATATGTGACGTCTTTGGTTCTGGGCTTACTACTGGTCAGAGCCGCTAAAAGCTTCTTTTCAGTCGGGGGCCAAATAAGAGTAAGAGGCGCGAACCGTTTCAATAATTTATAAAAGTAGTTTCTGTTCACCCGTCGACATACCCGCCACCAAGCAGTGGAGAAGGCGGCGCATACTAGAAAGGAGTAATGGGATCAGGCACCGACAAGCGGCGAGCGTAGAAAGGTCCCGGATGTACGCGGCAGCGCTGCGGTCGTATGGGCTCAAGGATCTGGACCGCTTCCAAAGGTTCCAAAGGCCTTCGGCGAGGAGATTTGGCTTGCGGTTGGTTTGGCCGTTAGGCGGTATGGCAGCGCAAAGTCGCTCCCGTTCTGAAATGATCTTTACCCCGTGTTTGCTGTCGATTGTGACCAATGAAGTGTCATGTCGAACCTAGTGTTTAATCGGGCAGCAAATGCAATGCGAGCCGCCCTGGCTGCCCGCTTCATACAGCCTAGCCAGAACATGCATTAGTGGCGCCATTTCGAGCCGTCGACACAGAGTGCGACAGCCGTGAGCGCTCGCTGAACTCACTACCCCTCCTCTAGTTCACGGCCACTCAAGCAACCAAGGACGTCATGAAGGAGGTTATTCTTTTGCTTGTTTTCGTAATTTTAATTTGCCTATAACTTTTAAAAGAAAGCGAAATTCGAGAAAAGTTTCATTAAGTTACTACGTTCAGTGCGCTCAGGTTCGGTGCAAATTAAAAACCAGTAAAAAAGACCTTCCAGGGCCCCTTTAAGACCTTAAAATTGTACAGACGAAGTCTTTCGTTAGATCCCTAACTTTGCTGTCCGTGCAGCATTTATGCTTTCTAGCACTAGTGGCACAAGCTGTGATGTGATTGGCCAAAGCCATTTTGGAGCACCTTTTCGGAGCAGCCAAAACAGAGTTGGCTGCTCCAAAGTTTTGGAGCAGCAAATGTAGCCGTTGGAGCAACCAAAACAGTGTTTCGAAGCAGCCAAGACAGTGTTTCAGAGCGGCAAAAGTGGCTTTTGGAGCAGATAATCTTAAAAAAACAAAAAGATTTTTTGTAAGTGCTGTACAAACAAGGGCACATTGTGTTGAGTTGTGTTCTGATGTGACGTGTTGTGGCAGAACTCGCAGCCTGTGTTTTTACTGCTGAGACATCCCACAAGTGTACAGTGCTGTAGGCGTTGCCGAGCAATTCCAAAAACCGCTGGCCACCGTTTTACTGGCTCTCGACGTGCCAGAGTTCCGTCACAAAGTAGCAAACGTAAAACAATGGATTGCAAGAACCCGGGCTGGTGCCTCTGTCGTACAATCATGTTCGCACACGTGAGGGCAACTTCGGCAGGCTTGCAGTTGCGCGTGCTTCGTCGCGCGAGCGAAGACAACGACTGTTCCTGTTTGATCGAAACTGAAACCATGCCACTCCGCTCCGTCGCCAACTGATTCACAGGCACGTAGTCTGGATTTTGTTTCAGAGGGGGGGGGGGGGGGGGGGGGGGGCATAAAAAATACTTTATGAGCGGGAGGGGGAGTGGAGGCCCCAGCAAACTGAAAGATTTCGGGGGAAAGGGACAGAATCAGGAATACAGAAGGTTGCGCGGGTCGACAAAACGATGATTTCGTTTTGTCCACCGGACAAGATTCGCCGTTTGTCGCACTGGCAGGGCGAGGACGTCAAGTGTACGACGTCGCCGAGCTTTGAGACGTGTATACTAGTACTTGCGAAGTCGAAGAGTTTCGACTGAAGAATGTTGCGAAATAGACGGCAACCCGGAGTAACAACGGCACGAAGCTGCTACGGCACATTCCTCGTCTACGCGGGATCGGAAACGTGTAGTGCAAAGAGTCAACAACAGTGACGTAGATCACAGCTTCTCGAAATATTTGACCTCGCCGAATAAAACCCAGCCATCGGGTACCGAGAAGAACGGTGAAGCAGGCACAAATTTGAATTGAGCAACCGCGGTGATTAATTCAAATTAATCTTTCAGATATACTCCGAAGGGCAGACAAAAAGCTGATTTTAGGAGTTATACACACTCTTAAAGGGGTACTCCGCCGATTTTTGAGCTACCTCAGCAAACTATATTTTCTACCGACTCCCCGGCCTTTACCCTTTCCGGTATGCTATTTAGTATCGCGAAATTCATAAAGAGTTTTTGTGAAATCTGCAAATGAAAATGATGCAAGAAAACCAACATTCAAATATACCCGCACTTTTCACCGCCGTGACGTCAGTGGAAGGGCAGGCTTGCCAGTCGAGCGAGCAGTCTAAAAAATAGAATATGCCAATCATTTGTTCCGTGCTGGAGCGCGGGGACTGGAACGAGCTTCCAAAGCATCCATTTGACAAAATGAAATTGCTTCTGAATCAGTTGGGGGAACAAATTCTACAGTCCAAAGAGTGATCCCCTGCAACTTCCACTGACGTCACTTTTTCGTTGTTGCCAGTAGAGACTTTCAGTTTGAAAAACACGGTGAGGACCAAAATTGTAAATTCAATAACTTCGTGAAAAACCATTATTTTGACCTAATATTTGGGATACTATTTTGGCGATGTTGTTTGGCGAGTTTAGCAAAATTTCAAGCAAAATCGGGGACCATGAAGAAATCGGTGGAGTACCCCTTAACGACACAAAAAGAAAATGCAATAGAAAAAAAACTACACAACATATGATTGAGGATCAGCTCAAATACACATCTTTCAGAAATTATACCTTATTACGGCACAACAACTGAATAAATCAGAGATAACCACGTGCGGCACCGTTTGTTGTACCGATGATAAAACGTCCCTGCATGCCAATCATCTAGCATATCGAGAATCTAGAACGTCAGAGTAAACACGACGGCGTAAGGTGAACCGACGACGGTTTCCCATCAAGCAAAAGGCACGGGACCAGGGCTCGTCGCCTGATCCCTCTTTCCGCACGCCGGTTCACCGGCAACACTGATACCGAAATGGAGGTCATCTCATCCCGAGATAGTCCGATCGATTGACGCTCCGTAAATATGCGGGATTTCGCCCTCATTTTGCCAAGGAAAACTCCAGCGTCGCAAAACAAAACGCGCAAACACGTTCAAACGTTTGGAAGCTCTAAAATAAACGCAGTCATGGTCTAAGCGACTAAGTCAACATTTTAAACCCTCTAACCGCTTGGGCCGAGAAAAAAAAACCACTTGGGCAACTCACGTGGCGACTAAATGGAAACGGAACACGGGAGAGTTTTATTGGATCGTTCCGATAACCCCGATGACGATACCCGATACTCCGCTGACGTATCTGCGCGTGCATCGGATTGTTATCGGTATGGTTATCAGAGTTATCTGAGCCATCTACTAAAACTCCTCACTGAAAACGGACTGCCTGTCAGAACAGCTGACGTAGAATTGTTCGCGAGATTTAAAGAGCAACTCCGCCATATTGTTGTGTTTGAAAAAGAGTGCAGTCTCTAGTCTACACAACACCGAGGAGGTCCACACGTCAAATATTACGACCCAGTTCTGTCTAAATGTTTCTTAAATGGTCCGGCTAAATTTGCAACTCGCCAAGTTGTCGAAATCGGCTGACTCGAGCGGGCGAACTGAGGCGCAACCAACAGCGCAGGTGAAGGCTACGGCGATGGCGTAGCCAACATTGAGCTAAACGTCATCCCCAGTGCCCCTTTTTGTATGTTTGTTTTTACTTCTCCGGGCGGGCGTAACGGAAACACGCTAACGGGACACGTAGCAGCGACGTTTGCGCAGCGCTCTCCTTGGGGGCCGTTCGGCCGTCCCACCGTTAGCGCCGTTTCCCGAGTGCACAAACGCCGTCGTCGTCTCACTCGCCGTTTTGGGATTACTGTCTCTCGGAGCTTTGTTAACACTACGTGCGCAGACTGATGCCGCAGTTGTGCAGACTTCGTCGAATATAGACACCGAAACAGGGTGAAGAGTGCGGTGCAGGCGACACTTGCGCCTGGCACACGTCCGTCCCAACGGTAGCCCGCCCCAATCCCGCCCGTCGTTGCGTGGAGAATCACATGACATCTCGAACCACGTGATATCCATGTCCATACTTCTGTTTAAAGTAAGATTTAAAGATATATATCCCATTTTTCGCGAAGCAAATGACAAAGTGCCTTTTAGTGGTGTTTTTTTTTTGTGTTTTCTTTATGTGAAGTTACTTATTATTTTGAAAACTTCGTGAATTGAGCGGAGTTGCCCTTTAAGAACGTTTCGCAGACAATTCATTAGGGGTCAAGACAACTAATTTCAGAACGGCGCACACGCGGCGGTGTCATAGCTGCCTGACCGTTATTTGCCTTGATTCCTAAGAAAGCGTTCCTAAATATTCCTAAAACCGAGAACAAGCGCTTCGCTCAAGAACCTGTCGAAGCAACGATAGCTGCGTGTCTGTCGTAAGCAAGAAAACTGAAATTCCCTAAAGCCGCCCGACGGCTGCAGGAGCCTACAGAACTAAACAATGTTACAGGAGAAATAAACACACACACACACACACACACACACACACACACACACACACACACACACACACACACACACACACACACACACACACACACACACACACACACACACACATTCACAGGCACAGCTCGTGCACAACGCGCCAGTTAAAGCAAACGCGCTCGTCTGATAAAAAGAAAACAACGTCCCTCAAGTCAAAAACACACACTGCCAAAAAAAAAAAAAAAAGAGGGATTAGGTGGATGTGACAGGTCAGGAGCTGTGGGCTCAGGACAGTGTTTAGTCCGAGATCCCAAACATCGAGACCTCGGTAAAGACACTCCTATCAGCCTCTACCCACTACCCACGTCACATTACCAACCTCACGTTACATTAAAATGAGAGTTACGCGGAAAATCTTCGGATGGGGAGAAAACATTATCCAAGCACAGACATTCAAGGTGCGGCGGATACCACTTGTCAGCGTTGGCTTCCGTTCGAAAGCGTTTTCGTGTAAAAAACGGAAAATTAAACTGTAAAGCGTGCCAAAACCCTAAATTAGGATTTATAAGAAGCCAGAGAAGAACGATGGAAGCACGGAAGAGCTTTTGCCCGTGCTTTACCTCCGGGGCTGGCAAATACTAGACTTCCGCAAAGACCCGACACCGCAAAAACCGGAGCGCTACGCCGCAGCACCGGATCTCCAAAAGGCTGGAACACGTGGGAAAAACCAACCGAAAATGGGACAATATGCGGAACCCGAGAAAATAGTTGCACACCGTTTTTGTTGTTGTTTTCGGTAAAACGAAGTACGCGTGGGTATTTATCGTAAACGTACTGCAAATCCTTTTTTTTCTTTTTTTAACGAAACACATTTTGCTTTTCAGAAGAAAAAAAAGAAAATATAGAGGAAAAACGTTTGCGTCTTTTGAATTTCCTGCGATTTGTGCTTTTTACACATGTACGTTCCATCAGCCTAAACGCCCGGTGCCAAAACCGATCGTATCGTGTTTAAAAAGCACTGACACCCCAAAGTTTTTTTTGTTTTTTTTCTAAAACGATGGAAGTTGTAGTCATAGACACGCAAACAAATACCACAACGCAAAAAAAAAATCCACGCGCGCGGTTTTTTTTTTACTTTTTTGTTTTTTGTGACGTCATAAATTATGAAATTTAGAAGCATTGTAAGCGACAATCCTATAATAGTTAATAACGGCATTCGTAAAACTTGTTCTTTAAAGCAATTGCGAACGCACTGCGGCCATTCGTTTTGAGGTAGTACTGAAAATCGGAGTCCGGGGCGATGGTGACTCCTGGCTCTTTATCCTCTATCGGAAAACATGGCGGCGCGGCGGCGCTCGGCGCATGTACCACTGGGGATGATCGATTCGGTGAGTCAGGGAATCGGACGAAGTTCACTTTTTAGATGCCCGACAACCTCCCAGACTTTGAAATGGAAATCGTCAAACGGTCAAAAACGACTGGATTTGGTGTTTGTGTACCGTAGATTCGGTTGTGACTCCGCCGGGGCAGCCTTCCACGCTAAACCGGCGCGACGTGGCCTCTCACGCTGCTCACAAAAGTCCACTGCGCGTTCTCTTCGACCTCACACCGTTTCAAAGATCTTGAGATAGCTGAAAGGGCCCTAAAAGAACATGAAACTCGAAAGTGAGGCGTCGTCTGCTCACAGCGATAGACGGCACGATCAGAGAAGAGCGGTTGATCGCAGGACGCGGGCGAACACGACACTTCGGGTCACGACGGTTCGGAGGCGTGAGAGAAACCTCGAGTTGCAGGACCACTCAATCTTTGACGTCACTGCACTGGCGCGAAGCCCGCGAGAAACTTCAGAATTCAGCTTTTGGAAATTGTTTTTTTACTTCACAAATACCGAGTTTCCAGGTTTCAATTTTGAGGGTAACGTCGCAGGCATCGTTTTCAATCGTTTCAAATTAAAAAAAAAAAAATACATGACCCCTTTAACTTTACCTTTGTTTCTATAACTCCAAAGCGCATTGTTTCTACGACGCAGGAGTCGTCATCGCCATAGGGTCCAAACGCCACAATAGGGGGTTTTAGGTAGATCGATAACGATACCCTATAGTAAGGAACTGTAGTAGATCGCTCCAACACCTCACATGGAGCTGTACTAGATCGCTCTCGAGTATGACTACCGGAGCAATCAGAACGCTCTACTAAAACTGTCTAATAACGAAACCCGGTACCCGATACTCCGCTAACGCCTTTACGCGTGCATCGTATCGCTAGCGAGTATCGTTATCGGAGGTATCTGGACGATCTCCTAAAACCACGAGGCAAGCCGTTGGCGGAGTATCGAGGTATCGTTGTCGTCGAACGATCTGCTAGAACACTCCATAACTAAAGCCGGACCACACTCCTCTCACGACGCAGCCGACGAACGCGAAAACGTGACCCGCAATGGCGCCGGCCACTCTCCAACACAGGAGCGACGCACTGCCCGTCTGCAGAGCGCCGCACACCGGCGCAGCGCGGAGAGGACCCCCGAGCTGACACTGCGCTCGCCGGACCGATCAAGCGCCTCCCCTTCATCACCCGACCGCGCACTCTTATCAACCGCATTACAATCTGAAATATTAGTATTTCAAGTACACGCACTTTAAATAGCGCTCAAATATAATTTTGGGCACCGTTCTTCGCAATGAATGAAGTGCGATAGGGTGCACTCTTCATTCGCGATGGGAGTCATAAGCAGAGAACATGAAACTTGCCGAACTTTGCGCATAATAATCATCTAAGGAAGAAGAAAAAAGTGTAGAACAAGGAATGAACGGGACGAGTACAATTACTGACATTTCTGGTAGAGTGATTTAATCTTTTAAACACGTCACATTAACGACATGTTGTTTGAGAAAGTTTGATGCGTCCAGTCACTGTGAAATTAACCCCTACACTGAATACACCGCTTTTCCTGATGTTATGCCCACCTATCAAGTTATGAGAAACTAATTTTTAGTTTTAGAGCCGCAACGTTTTTTTTTATACCACTCGATTATTATATACAAACTCCACTCCTTATTTCGGCAAGGTCTTTTTTTTTTTACGCGGATTAAATTTAATTTTAAGATGTCAGTCTAAGTGAGCACAAAATTTATTCGTAAAAGTATCTGAAGATTATCAAATACCCACGTTCAAATACCTTTCTAAAAGTGTAATTCTATTTGTAATTAAAATTAAATACATTGTGTCAAAGTATTTTGTATTTGTATTTCAATACATTTTTTTCTTAAGTATTTTGCCCATCCGTGAACAAAACTTTGATCACGCGTTAAAGAAAAAAGAAAAGAAAGAAAGGTGGACGTACAACATGGTTGAACGAGCTTCCATCAAATGTAGTTCGGCCAATACCACCTAGAGGGCGTGCGCCTTTCCCCTCAAACGTCATCACTAGTAAATCCCCGCAGCGCCACCTAACGTGCGTCAGCGTCGTCGCCAGCGCGTGTCATGCAGCGTCTAACAACGAACGGGATGCTAGCAGGCGGCGACGCCGCCCAGAAGGACGCGTCGTCCGCCGCTTGGCGGCGTCTCTCGTCGAGCTTCAGCGTGTCTGCCGCTTGGGGTCGCGTCGGGAATCCACACCGACGACGTCATGCACGGGCCTCGTCTTGAAGGTGGTACTTACTGGCTTGGCGCAGGGCGTCGCGCCGCCGCGCGTGCCGGCTCGCCGACGGGAGGACCGAGAGGTTCGTCGACCCGGCCCAGCGCGGCACCGCGCTCTCGCTCCCCAATTTCGCGAACAGGCACCCCGCACTGCAGTCACTGCAGTGTCCTCGGCGAGCCTGTCGGGAGCAGCGGGCCCCGCTGCATCGATCGGCCCCGGCTGCCTGTGGGCCCCCTTTGCCCGCGCCCGCCGTTTCCGACCAACCTTGGCACGGAGCGGAAAACAAAAGAGTTTCCTCGGGGGCAAATGGAGCGCTCGGAACAGGCTAGGAAAACGAGACGGGACTTCCACCTTCGTCGTCCCCGAGAAAGTTACCAATCAATTCCCACCCGAGGAACTCGAGATCTTCCTTCCCTGGATTGACGCAACTTCGGAGGAAAGCTTATCGCCAACGATAGACTAGGATGGGGTTGGATTAGGTCGGATGGGGACACTGAGCTGTCCACAATAACGTTACACAGTGATCCGATCGGTCCGAGCCATTTCGGAGCAACTACTGGAGCAGTCAAAACTCCCTTTCGGAGCGCAAACTTTATTTTAATTCCTACCATCGCAAATATTCTATGTGAAGATTCATCTGTTGGCCAGCTAAAAGGCATCTACTTTGCCTTCCCGCTTCTTGTGTCAGCACTGGCAGGTCCGATTCCCTTAAACACACAACTACCATAGCTGTTTAGTTGTGCGTACAAGCAAGACGTCTGAAGAAAGGCAGTATGTGACTGCTGTGAATGACTAGTTTTGATCAGGAGTCAAATGCAAATCAAATAGTATATTCCGTAGAAATAATGTTAGAGCAGAATAATATTGAGCACTCGAATTATGCTTTATTGAAGTTCTAAAAGATGTAATAAAACTGCCGCTCTTAATTCAGATAAGAACGAGGCTTTTGTCATTGGATTATAAACACCAAGGACTTTCTATGCGTAGAATTTCACAACAAAAAGCAATATGGGAACTGCAAACGCCTTCTTAAAAACGATCCAGCCAAATTCATCGAAGTTATTCCCAATGTTCCATCCCCGCTCCAGTTAAGTTAGTCTTATTAAATTCACTGTGCCATCGCGCAGATCGAACATATATGCAGAGAGATGAGATTAAAAAAAAAAAAAAAACCTATACACCATTTCAATATTTACAAATCCTCCGCGAGCAAATCAAGCGCCATAGGCACAAACACTGAAAATGGAACCGCCAAGGAGCCCTTTACGAAATGCCCAAGTATCCTCGCTAAATCTCGAATTTGAAAACAAAAATCCACAGAATATCGCAGCGTGTAATATCGCAGAAATGTTTACTGCAAAGCAAAATCGTTACATCAACTCCTTTTTTTTTTTTTTTTGACGCATGTGGAAATGTTTTGCTTTTTCAGCACGGAGGTGCGTTGCGGCGAAGCGAGACGCGCGAAATCGCGATACCTGCTTCGCTGTTCTCGTATTTAAATATTAAATCAAAACATTCGTAGCGATAATCGAAGGTTCTGAAATTTTCGCCCCAGCCTATTATATAACGATCCGGCCGTGGTCATGGGGCCTGAGCTAGAACATTTTCAGTACCAATAAAGTGAAATTAAGTTTTGGCGGAATGTTAGCGCAAATTCATCACATTTTGGCGAAATGTAACAGGATGGAGGCAGGGTAATTAGTTTGGTGTAAATTGCGCAGTAATTACGTTACTGCATTACACAAGACTGTAGCGACACACACAGACGCACGGCGGGCCGGTCAAGGGGAGGGATTCAGTCAAAAACGGTGAAATCAGCGAATCGCCCCCGACACGCACGAATTGTTACTGAGACTCCCACGACCAAAAGCTCAAGAAGCGTCCAAAGGCACATGTCAAATAAAGTCAGGCGATTCTTCTCTTCCTTGAATGGAAATCTTGTTTTAAAACGTTTTGCGCCTAAAACAAGTGTTTTCCAATGATGTACCTATCGATAAAATCTGATTAAACAGATGTGCCACGTCTATTTAAGCGGAGAGCGTTCCTGTAGGGGCAGAGCCGTGTACGGACAGAAATTGGTCAATGGGAGGCGCGGGCAAAGCCAGAGCGTGCACCAGAATCAGAAAGAGGGCTAGACATGTTCTCTTGACCAACCAGAAGCCAAAAAGAATCCCCTGGCGGTGGTAGCGAGAAGGAGTTTTTATCTTTGGTATGCGTTGGTATATGGTTTTAAGTAGCGCGTAAGAGTTAAATGTAGTAACTCTTCATGGTTAAAAATAGGGTGCACGTGATGTTTCGATCATGATCATGCAGAAAGATGTAAGAAACGAATGCGCCGCTCGAACTCTGTTTTGCTCGGACAGAGTGTGACCGCTCGGACGGCAGATTCCCGGCCCTCGGCGCCTGGCGTACGGATTATGTCGATCGTTCCGCTAGTCGCACTCTTCCACCATGATTTCGGATGACCGTGATTGAAACATCCCGTGCACCATATTTTCAGTCACCAAGAATTACTCCGACATACTTATTAATGTTGTTTCTCGCGACCACCACCAGGGCATTATTTCCGGTTTCAGGTTGGCCACGTTCGAATATGTGAAGACGCTCTGGAACACGCCCAGCACGCTTTCGGCCAATGGCGTCTCCTCATTTGCCTCCTATACTTCCCAAAGAATGGCCAAACTCTGTATATACATTATACAGCTCAGTGTAAAAAAAACTACCGCACCAACATTTTTTTTTTTTTTATGATGTTGCGGACGAACGGGTTACAACGTTTTGCGGGCCAGATCTCACTCGCAGGCCGTAGGTGGAACATGCTTTCGGTTAGAAATCTCCATGAGCGATACACGCAAAAGCGATGCCGTCCCGTCCGCTAAACGTGTCCAACATATATATGTATTTCAAAAATCGACCGCCGAAAAGTCCCACCCGAGGTGGCAGAGAACGCGGGAAAGAGTAGGCATCCGTTTCGCTGCCATCGAGGCGGCAAAGCCTCGTGCAGGCCTACTATCGCGCCTCTCTACCTAAAAGCGGCATCACGCTCCCGGAAGCCGCTATCGCCGGCGTCCCGACATCGAGCGGCCCAGCTCCCATGCTGGCCAGTCTCCAGACAGTCCCCTCGCAGCCATATCTCTCTTCCACGTCAAGAAGGGACGCAGTTTTCAAGGGCAATCAACCAACTGGACGGTTCATTCAACGGAAACAAATCGAAACTTGGTATGGGCGATTCACACACTTGCGTTGAGTCCGTCTGAGTGCGAGAGTTGATATATGGCAGGGGTGGCCAAGCTGCGGCTCGCGGCTCTTCGCGTGTTAAAGTGCGGCTCGCAGCTGCTCCTACCTTACGTAGAGTTGGACTGCTTTTGACTCCGGATAGATTGAAAGTAGTTCGAGTTTCGATTATTGCTTTGGACTAAAGTTTGTCTCTCCCAACTGCATTCTACATATGAGAAAAAAGCATAAAGATGTCGCGAAATCACTAAGTGAACGTTTAATCAATGTCGAAGTTTGTAACCACAACTTATCGCAGCGACATACTGAAATCCAAAGTAACGCGACAGTAACGTTCGTTAGATTTGGGAAATAACGGTAACGGAATTTCGTTACGTTTGCAGGACGGCAACGAAGCACACGCGTTAATAGAGAGTTTTAGGGAAACGTTCTTGCACATCCGATACGGTATACGATGAGCCCTCCGGTACGCACTGCGCATGCGCTACCACAAAAGACTCCCATATGCGCAGTTCGTACCGGAGGGCCCGCCGTACCATATCGGAAGTGCGAAAACGGTTCCAACCGTATTTACTCGTATAATGAACGCATTTTTTTCCCGAAAAATTAACACGTATTTGTATACCTTGTACATTGTATTTGTGTGGACCCATCGTATACCGTATCGGGTATGCAAGAACGGTTCCCTAAAACCAATTTCTGACCCGCGGCGCTGTCCGCGCAGCTCCAGCCAAGCAAAAGTTATCGAGCGTTCAAAACGCGAAGCTGTTCGGCTTTGCGTGCGTACCGTGTCAGGCGCGCATTGTGCCAGCCTCGAGCCTATTAGGGACGATTATGTTTCGAGGAGAGAGGCGGCAGTGATACCAGTCCATTTCCCGAGTAACCGTTTTCAGCTGCCTCGGCTTGCTTCGACTCGCGAGCTTTGTTCAAAGGCTCACTCCCACACACAACAACGCTTTTCAAACGCAACCATTAAAAAAAAAAAAAAGTTTGTTTTAGGTTGGGAACGTTGACCACTGTGATAAAACTCCACTAAAAGCTTCGAAGTACGTTCACTCTCACATATATGTACAAGAAAAGCTAATCCAGTGATAAAAGCGGTATTTGACTTTTTGTAGCAGACTCCCCAAAAAAAATGGATTAAAGCAGCCGCTGACGCTTTTGAAATAAAAAAAAAAAATAGTGCATTGTTAAATAAGTTTACTTATGATGATGACTGAGGGTTTCTCTTTGATAGTAGACCATTGTAAGGCCGCAGTAGATAGTGTGCATGTTGCGGCTGCTGCGCCGGCGGGTGAGTGTTATTTTATTATTTGTTTTCCCTCGCGACGCCGTCGTCTGTTCGGAGCGCGCGCAATCCGATCCGGGCAGTCGGTGCTCAAGCGCCAGCCGAGGCGGCGAGCAATGCACGGGCCGAGTCTACGAAGAATTTGCGTTCTGGCGGTTGGCGAACTGATTGGTCGGTCTGTCGTTCTGTCGGTCGATTATTGGACAGGTGTGCAGCATGTGATCTCGTTCGGTTTTAAAATTGTTGGTCGGTCCTGGCCAGAGGGAGGAGGAGCTTTCCTACAAAGGCCCGTGTCGGGCGAGGGAAGATCGATTCGGGCATGAGCTGGGCGCGCTCGCGGACCTCTAGTGATGCCGGATCGCCGACTTTTGGTACGAGAGGCGAATGCGCAGTCAGTAATTATTCGGCCTAATAAACACCATGAAGAACGTCAACCACCTAATGGCCCCTGGATCCGACATCACCAACGGAAGACACCGAGGACCATCGTCATCAGACAGGTATATTCCATCCGACAAAGAACCAAAAACATTCACTGGTGATATTAATAATTACCTTTGTAATAAAAATAGATAGGGTGCAAAAGGAACACAGAACCTTATTTTTAAAAATAAGGTTCTGGTCAGAATAAGCTCCCATTTTCCATTTAAAATGAGTACTAAAAAACTTGTTCAAAAATGGATCCTAGCGTACCACGTCAGTTGGAGTAAAGCCTCTCTGCCCTCCCATTTTTACACCCGGTAGATTATTTAGCCTGTAATATAATTTCTGTAAAACTATTGCAAAAACCAGCTGACCACCTAAAGTATGCCTAGGCGTTTGGGCGTTTAGCTCTCAATTCTGGAGCGTTTCGTCATTCGTGAGAATAAGGATATTTGATTGCAACTAAAATATCTACACCAAATAATTCTAAAAACGTGCAAAAAAAATGATCGATTAACAGGACGTTGCAAAGAAGCAGGACCTGATGTACTGTCATCTTGTACAGACAGTAAGACAAACTGACCCCCCCCCCCCCCCAAGAACCCCCATCCCTATCATATCGCAGTCAAACACCAACTGAGCTGCCTAAGTCGAAGTGCGTCAAGCGAAAATTCAAATCGGGGAGGGGGGGGGGGGGTGTTTCGCTACACCTAACACAAAACACCATCACGCGCAAAAAAAGTTACGTCAGAGCGTTGGCCTCAAACACGCGCACCAAAGTCAGCCAAAAGCTAACCAAAACACGAAATACCGGGAAACCGCAATGTTCCCCCGACACGGAACGAGATCGAAGAGAGCTATAGTTGCGGCGGCAACCGGCCCGTTACATCATCAGCGGCTCTCTCTGGTCGGCGAATGTTTTGGACCGACGGGCTTGCACAATCCCGCGGGAGCCGGTATTCATGTAACGACTCCGTCGTATGCCCTTCCGACCGGCACCCGCCGCTGAGTGGTCGCTGCGCCAAAGCACTACAAAGCGCAACGGTGTGCAGCTGCATCGTTATCTTCGATAAATAAAAAAAATAAAAAAAAAATGGCGTAATGTGTTTTGATGGCAGCGGATATGTATGAAACAAAAAAACGAAGAAAGAAACAGATCTATCCCTTGGTCCCCAGACACCAGTTCTGCGGGACTGCAACGTAGCAGTCGAGACAGAAGAAAATGGCGCGAATTTAGGAATAAAACTACAAAGTCGGTTCAGCTAAACAAACGTAACGCTAATCATGTGCACAAACATGAAACGGGCATAGTCGAGCGTGTTGGGTTCATTTACGAAAACGAAAGCGGGACATAGGTGACAATACAGACGACGCGAGTTTTCAAAGCAAATGGGCCAGCAATAATTGAGGACGTTAGACACTGAACTGAATGAGAAAGCTGAATGAAACTTAATAGGTCGATCAATCAACGTGACAGAGACCGAGCGTTTCAAACGCAGTAGAAATAAACGACGCTATCACAAACAATAATAATAATAATAAGAACAGGCACGTTGAAATATTTTAGAACAAAGATTAAAAGATTTCGGAAGATAATATTAGAGAGTTTTTGTAGACCGTTCGATGCCTCTGAAAACGATATCCCATTCTCCGCGGACGCCTTTGCGCACGCATCGTATTAAAGCGGTAGCGTTTAGAAGCTCGGGTGGCAGAAAATCCGGCGTCGGTGGGACCAAATAAAAATCCCATAATGCAACGCGTGCAGCCACGTGTGACGTCACACGTAGCTGGACATGACCCTATCGACTCGCTAAATTTGGCGAGGAAATGTCTCCGCTAAAATGAGGAGCAAAATTTTCCGCCGAAATTTAGCGGACGTAAAGTTTCGCAGATAATTTTCCCGCCAAATGTGGCGGAAAATTGTTCCGTTATAGTTTAGCGGGTCGATAGGGTCATGGCGTCACACCCACGTGTGACGTCGCTCGTCACGTGAAATGATGTCACGCGAGACGTGACGCCACCGACTAGACCACGGTGGCGATTTCTGACTGTCGCTCGGTTTTGGGATTCCCAGAAAACGTGGCTCATCGCCTTGGTCACTTGCTCCCGTCGCTTTCATGCTGAGTTTGCCTCCTCACGCAAGAGTGACCGAACGACGGCAAAGCGGGTCGCCGTCGCGTTGTCACGCTGCTCGCAAAATCTCTTATAGACGGCTTATAGTTAACGGCGAAGCTTAAAGGTGCCCTGCAACAGCTTTTTGACTGGTTTTTAATTTGCACCGAACCTAAACGCACTGAACGTAGTAACTTAATCAAACTTTTCTTTTCGTAAAATTCGCTTTATTTTAAAAGTTATGGGCAAATTAGAATTACAAAAACAAGCAAAAAATAACCGCCTTCATGACGTCGTAGGTCCTGGCTTGAGTGGCCGTGAACTAAAGGAGGGACAGTGAGCTCATCGAGCGCTCACGGCCGCCGCACTCCGTGTCGACGCCTCGAGAGGGCGCCACTAAACCGTGTGTTGGATAGGCTGTATGAAGCGGGCGGCCAGGGCGGCTCGCATTGCATTTGCTGCGCGATTAAAGACTATTTCGGCATAACACTTCATTGGCCACAAACGACAGCAAACACGGGGTAAAGACCAGTACAGGACGGGAGTTACTCCGCGCTGCCATACCGCCAAATGGCCTTTCTACGCTCCGAGACCTTTCTACGCTCGCCGTTCGTCGGCGCCTCATCCCACTAGCCCTTTCTAATATGCGGCGCTTTTTCCGCCGCTTGGTGGCGGGAATGTCGACGGGTCATTTCTGTTTCCGTACTTTATAAACTGCATTTGTTTCTTTTCTAATCTAAAATACTGAACAAAAACTACTTTCATACATAATTGAAACGGTTCGCGACACTTATATTTTGTATGTCGACTAAAAAAAAAGCTTTTAGCGGCTCTGACCAGTAGTAAGGCCAGGACCTAAGACGTCACATTTTGCGCGCTTTCGGTACCGCGGGTCGCCCTCGTCGGTGGAGGAGTTTCGCGTCGTCCGTTTAGAAATATGACGCACTGATATTTGAGTTACTCTCTCGCGTGCCCGCTGGCTTGCTCCGAACCCCAGTGAACGTGTGAAACCGCAAAAAAGGTAGACGCTTAAATATGATTGCAGGGCCCCTTAAGCGTCCCCTTTCTTATCGAGTATCGTTATCGGAGATATCGGGGCAATCTACCAAAACTCTCAATCTTTCTTATCGAGTATCGATATCGGAGATATTGGAGCAATCTAATAAAACACTATCTGAGGCGTTCGGTAGCTTCTATTCCGCGCTCCGGTACAAAGAGGCAGAGTAGATTAAAATCATTATTATTTCTTTTTAATAAGCCATATATATTTGATTTAAATCAGAATCAGATTAAGCTTTGTAGTTGATTTTTTTACTACATTTTTCAGACAAGGCCGGAAGATTGATTCCCATCAATTTACCCAATGACAGAGCTGCGTGGAACAAAAATTACAGCGTAAAGAACAGTTTATAACTTTTTTTTTCCCGTGATGTAAACGACGCCATACTAGAACGCAAGCAGCTTGATTTTTCAGTTAATGAAAAAGCTATATTGCTCTAATACTGGAGAAACTCGAAACAGAAGCCACTTGGAGCTTATATATGCGAAGACTTTGTGGAAACAGCTTCCGCTCATTTTTCTTCTTTCTTTGATAGCAGCTGGTAAATAAAAAAAAAGGAAGAAGGTATTTTTGATTATTTCAGCGGGGAAGGTTTGATTTAAATCATAGTAAACCCGGTGTAATTAAAACAATTTAAATCATAGTAATCCCGGTGTAATTAAAACGATTTAAATCATCTTTATTTTTCTTCTCCACCCTTGCGAAGACGGCAGGCGCGTGATTCCACCGACAGGGATGAGGCGAAACTATGTTGTGTTGCGAAGCAGAAAACAGAACGGAAAGTGGGTGGGAAGAGCAGCATCCCGTTTGGGGTGCTGCTCTTGCGCTTTCGGTGACAATAAAATCGTAAATCTGCGGAGGCGCACGTTTTAGCGACAGGCAGAAAGAAACAAAACCAAAAACCTCGCGTTGCAAAGCTTTGGAAGAAATATATATATATATACCGGGAACGAAAGGGGAACAGGGAGAAACGAGGACTATTCGCGGGGTTCGGCCAGCGCTCGAATCGGTCACGTGCCCGCACTGCGAAACGTAAACGCCGGCGCGCATCGATCGGAGGAGAGCCGACCGGGTCCCACGCCCCAGCGGCCCGGGGTCCTAAAAATACGCGGGCGGAACCCCCTTACTTACACAACACGCGAACCCGAGGTACCCGGAACCACTCGATGTTTGTGCAACCCTCGTTCCTATACAACGCTGCCCAACAGCTACCCCGTCGACTCTGCAATTCCTCGCACATTTCAACACGAGTACGGCCGAACCACGATGTAAATTTAACGGAATTAAACGCACCGGTAGGTGAAGAGCATCCAGTTTTATTCGTGCCACTTTAGGTATCGAATGAAGTCACTCTTCTGCGCAAGTTAACGCGAGGATAGACAACGCCAGAGGTTCCAAGTCGTCTTATTAGGTAGGCGTTTTTCCAGTAAGCCGCTGCGCATCACCCCCTTTCCTGAACCTTCCCGCTGCCGCCGTTTTCAAAGGACATCCTCTCGCACGACCAACAATGTCAGCACCGGTCCGTGCGCATATCTCGTCTTTTTCGACGATTCCTTTTGGGCATCGCCAGTATTGAGCATAAAAAAAGCGACCAAAACGGACGCAACGGAACGACACCAACGTGTCCTGGTGGGCAGATGGATCTCTCCACGGACAGTCTCCCGCACACTTTGATGAACGCGTCGCAATCAAGGGTGCGCCACCCGTCGGTCCGCCATTTTGAAAGCACGCTTGCTCTTTCTCTCTGCTTCGCTTTCCGCCAAAGCATAAACACTTTTTTATTATTATTTTTTAACGATGAAAGCAGGTGAATAGTTAGAATGTATTTCGATAGGTGGCAACGAAAACATTCGCGAAAAAAGAAAAAGAATATGATAAAAATGTAAGAACTGCCAATGATTGCTAGATATACTTCGCGATCCATTCGACGCAAGCTGCTCGGAGAATAATCGATACTAATAATAATCGTCGAACGAAAGCGGAGGTCAACGGGGGCTGATCAAAGAACGACCCTGACATAGCTACAAGGACCGTGCATGCATGTTTACGTCGGCCGACGTGCACTTATATGTAGGGACGACTGCATAATACGAAATCCCCAAGCATTACGCCAGTTCAGCAAACCCCACGACCTTTCGAGCATCGCCGAAGTCAGCGACAACTTGGACGGAGAGTGCGGCCAGTTCGTATCCCCCTCACTAACCCCGCGGTCAACATCAATCAGCGGTAATACACCTAAATCCGAAGCAAACAGCGACGTTATTCATGTTAGCCGCGCGTTCCCCCGACTCCCCGCGTAATGCACGAGGAATTATTATTGCGTCAACTTTATAAACAAAACAAAAAGCAGGCAGCGGCGTCGCGGAGTCAATAATAACCACTGTGCATCCTTCACCCCCCCCCCCCTAAAAACAAAACAAAAAAACAAATTATTCGCCATGAAGTTGGGACACGTCGCTGGCACACCAAAATTCCAATGTGCGGTAGACTTTTTTTTTTTCATCAGCAAGTTGAATTTTTAGGAACAAAAACAAAACGGAAACACAAAAAAGCCGATGTAGAGCAAACCACGACGTCCTCGGTCCTTTTTCGTGCTGTTTCAAATTCTTATTCGAAGGCGCAAATCAACTGGCCAAGGATTCTACCTCAATTCCAAACATGGAAGCTGGCACAGCATCGGCGCCAGGGTTCTATAAACGCGTCTGTCTTTGGCTGAATCCCCACACAGGGCGGCCCACCTTTGCGTAACAGAAATGACGAAAGAGCGTGACCCCAACCATAGCCTCCTCTATACTGACGAACCCTGGCGGATCGCCACGAGAAGCGACCGCCGAAATTGAAAGGGTAGAGCGGCAGACAACGGATGGAGGGGAGAGCCACGTAACGGGCGCCCCGCTGTGGCGGGACGCCGAAACACACTTGTCCCGAGCGATGGAACCGAACGTCCGCTCGTGCTCTTCGCGTTCTGGCTTGTTTTCTCGTCGGGCTTGAAAACCATGTTTCGGGTCCTCGCCGCAGCAAAAGCTGTGCGCTGACGTCCAGGTTCCCCTTCCCCAAGAAACGCTCTGTGCTACCAGATCCTCGCGCTCCAAATCTGCGACCGGTGCACTCTATGGTTTCGTCGTCGAACTGCCAGGCTTTGTGAGTATAGGAGGGTATGCCCCAACAGAATCTGAGCGCGCGCAGATCCATCTCTCGCGTTATGAACGCGAGCCAACAACCATCAGCCGAAACCCTCTCTTCAGGGGAGTCGTCCTCGGACAACCTGCCCCGGCGGAAACTGGTTGGGTCACCTCGGATCTTCCAAGCGACGCCGCGAAACAATGGACACTTTGAGTAGACCGGACGCTACAGCTTCGCGTTGCTAGCTCGTGCCGTCACTTGGAATTGTGGATTAAGCACGCGCCCGTTATGGGCCTGCAATCCGCAGCGTCCTGTCTACCAAATGAGCACCCAGCGCGGCGGATAGGGCGGACCGATTGGTAACGGTGTCGACTCGAGCCGTCACACGAAGGAAGGTCAGTGAGCAATCCAATTACGCGAAAACTCCCGGAGCTCCTGGACGTGGGGTCGGCGAGCGGAATCGTCGTTCTCTTTTGGATCTCGATCAATAACGTTTCGCTATATTAAAGCGTCGACAAAACGCTAAAAAGGGGGAGGGGGAGGTTGAAGTGCTTCGACACACTATTAAAGGAGAAGAGCTCCGGCGGTTCTATGAGCTACCCATACTAAACACATTTCCGGAAAACCCTGGGTTTACTCGTCGTGCCACGCTATCAAATACCTCTTAATTCAGAATTGTTGTTGAGAAAACGCCGAACGAAGGTATGCCACGACACACAACAAAATTTCCCGTTCATTGCGGAGGAGCGACGTCGGATGTTGTATAACTGCAAGTAGAGCAGGCAATCAAAAATATTTGCGCGTTTTCTTTTTTTTTTCATGCGTTTTATTGGCGTGAGCTTCCTCAGGCATTCATCCCAAACCGTGGATCTCGTAACCCGACAGGCACAAGGTGTACTGCCACCCTACTGCAGCATCTGACGCCACCTTTTCCAGCGTTGCTCAGCCTCTTAAACCGAATTTAAAAAAAATCTTTGCGAGGAAGGAAAAAATATTTTTGCTCGTAATTTGGGTTACAAGTTAAATATATGTGTCGAAGCATATTTGAGGCACATCAATGATCGCCAATATTTAAAGGGCCGTGCAACGATATTCGCTTGGAATGTCTTTCACTTTACACGAGGTAAATCGAGAAAACAGCGCAACAAACCCAAAGACGAGTAGAAGAAGTGGACCGGACGAGCGCTGACTTGACAACTGAAAGCTTTTTGAAGAAACCCGTAAAAACCAGCCACAGCAGCCATCAAGAAATATAAAAACGAGACACTTAAGAACAACGAGATAAAAGCCTCAAGACAGCACGCGGGAATGAAAAGCAAGCTAAAAGGACAAAGGATTAACACAAGACACCTACAGTCACTGGAAAACTCGATTTCCTTTGAGCGCAGACAAACAGACGTCTAACCAACCAGGCTTAGAGTGATAAACTGGTACCCCGTTCACCAGGCAAAAGTGACCCCCGCAACGCTACTGACCAAGAAACTCCTTTGTTGCGGCGTAATTTCAAGGACAAAAGCGAGCGTTTTCTTTCAATCTCTTTTCTTCTTTTTTTTCTCTTTTTTGTGTGTGTGTGCAAAACTTGACGTAGTCGCGGGTATCCCCAGTGACGGTACTTGAACAGCGGCTCATAGGTTGGACCCGAGCACTGCGAGCACTCAACTTAGCGGCTCGTGATAATCAATAGCTTGACAAGCATTCGGATAGTGGCCCGTGTCCAACCGCTGCAATGACGACAATACCCGAACCAGAAAGGCCCGTGTTCACACACTTGCAACCGAGTAAGACCGAGAGAGACAAGACCGGTTTTCAAGCCTCTTGCGACGGCTTAGGGCCTGCTCCGCAGCGGCGCATCCGGTCCCACGCAGTCGCAAGAGGCTTTAAAAACCGGTCTAGTCTCAGTCCGTCCTACTCGGTTGCAAGTGTGTGAACGGGCTCATACAATGCCTGGAGCTCAGCACGTGTCCTGTGTTTTGCCAGCGCTAAGTCGGAAAAGTAGGCACCATTTCCAGCGCCGACTAACGGCGCTGCTGAAGTGTATGGACAGGCCTTTCTAGTCCCCGATAGGGTGAGAACGGCAGGGCGTCTCTCTCGAATACCCAGCCTCCAGCCCGTTGCTTTCCGCGGTGCTTCGGTTGCACGCACACGCGCAAGAGGCTCAGGAGACGCCTTATCGAGAAGGCAGGAAGCTCCCGCAAGAGGCCGGACGACCCAAGGACCTCCCCTGCCGTTCTAGTCCTGTCCGTGACTGCACATATTAGAACCAAATCTTAAGGTTTCAATTATTCGCAATACAAAGAGAGGACGTTTTCGCGGCTACAGCGCAATATCACGGCGCCAACGTCGCTAAATGCGTCATGTGCAAGCCCGTACAAGTCGAGAAACCTTCGGAACGAAGGCGACCCGCGACAGCACCTGTGGCCGCACCTTGGGGAACTGGAAATTGCGACAGCTCCAACAGGTGTGCCCGCGAAATTCACCTTCACGGGAGGGAAGGCAGGCAGGAGGGAGTGCCACGAAAGACCCCGAACGTCCGTTGACGGGGCTCGAGCACCGTCAAAGCACAACGCCAGAGCGGGGAATGGGGGACCGGGCCGCATTCAGAACCCCGAAAGTATACATACAAAATAAATAAATAAAAGCAAATAAATACCCGGCGCTTTCATCGCCCATAAGTATAACGCACGGGGGGTCCCCCTTCCCGAAAGAAGGCCCATTCACTTCAGGCGAGTTCGAAATAAACAAATAAAAAAAAAGATATTACTAAAAGAAGAAAGAAAAACAAAAAAAAAACGACCAAGTTGCGCATGGACGGTTCTTCAAGGTCGCACGTCCCTGTACACCGAATCAACCGTGTAAAAAAAAAAATCACTAAAATTATTTATGAGTACGCAAAAAGGGGGAACCAATGATGATACACAAGGCCCGATTGTAGGCGCGCAGTCGACGTAAGAACTCAAAACAAAAACGACGACAACGAACAAACTGTCCCAGTTGCGGACAAGCGCAGCGTACTCTCCACATAAAGAAAAAGAAAAAGGAAGGGGGATATTCTCGAGAGCGCGCGCGTCGAGCTGACGGAAGGAAGCGGCGGACGCTGTGGCCAGGTGCTTCCCTTCACGGAACGGAACTGGCACCACGCTGGGACAAGCAGCTTCGAAGCATTGCGCTGCGAGCGAGCGGCCAGCCAAGGGAAAGGGGTCGCTCGCGTGTCGCAGCGACGTCGCCTCCTCGTCCCCCGTCGACGACGCGACATCGGCGCCACAGATGCCGCACAAGACAAGTCGCCGACTTGGGAAGCCAAGAGCGCCCGGGCGGGAAGAAGCGTTTCCACGTGGCGTTCCGTCTTCCACGCCGGGCCACGAGCACGAGCTCCGATTGTGCCGGGAGAGAACCGCTTCTTCTACAGAGAGCCCTTTGGAACACGGCCCAGAGGGACGGGAGGGACCACTTGCACAACACGCGGTGCAGCCGAAGGATATTGTGGGAAAACAACCGAAGTACGGTAGTAGAACAAAGTGTCTTTCCTCTCGTATGCCACGCGGCGCATCAGGACGGGGACAAGAACTGCGCCGAAATCATTCTGCGTCTATGCCTTGCGCGGTCGTGGGATCAGCGCAAGTTGTCCATTTGATAAAGGCTGTCGAACACAATCCAAGATGAAGGCTCGACGCATTTCGATACTCATCATGCATACAACAGCATTATTATGCTTTTTTAAGCCATTAATTATCGTTTGTTGCGACGCAAAATCCGATGAGGCCTCCATTGACAAGGAACTTTTGTTTTTAGAGCACGAGTGGGCATCTTGGAAGGAAGTGGATGAAACGGCGTCACGCGATTCGGCAAAACGGCGTTCGACGAAATGTCCGCGTATTCATTAAAATGATGCCCGACGAAACCACGTTCGACGAAATGTCCGGTGCTCTTATGTGGCACATCACATCTGTTTAACAAAAAAAAGTGAAACTGCCTCGGATGCAGGCTAGCGTAGCGACACAACCCGTGGTTAAAAACGTCCGACGACAAACACCCCTAAACTGAACTCGAAACGCCGAGCGACAATACCAAGGCCCATTTATCATTCGGACAAAACCCTCGACAGCCCGCCTGCCTTTCGCTATTTAGTCAGTGAATGCCTTCCCTCTATCAAAAAATAAAGGAAAAAAGATATAATAATCCCGACGTCTCGTTCACAATGACATCGTTAAGATCAAACTAAAAACAAAACAAAAATCCAAAATCGTCTAGAACTGAACTGAAATTAATCAAGCGAAATAATGATATCAACAAACTTCCCGACAATGCGTTATTTAAAAAAAAGCAAGCGATATAAAGGCAGTGTTGGGGGGAGAAAATAGGGTATTTTTGCTTTCAGTGTCTTGTCAGCGCGCTCATGTACCAGGCCGTCGATGAAAATGCAGCATATATAAATAAAAAGAATATAGCTCAGCCAAGCGCGCACACACCACGGAGCTTCGTTTTTGTTTCGGGTCGAACAAGGAAAGGCGTTCTCGAGCGAGCGTGCGCGTATCGCTATCCCCAAAAACCAAAGAGTTGCTCGGCGAACTCCAAGAGACAACAATGCCTCGTGTATGTAGAGTCTTGTCGACTGCGAATACACGTCTCGGGGGGAGGGGGGGGGGGGGGGCCTTTCAAGGTCACCCCTTGTCGGAGGAAGTCATCGGAAACGCCCACCGAAATGCTCAAAACGTCCACCCTGTTCGTTGCTCCTCGCACACTTGCAGTAAAATGGCCAGAGGTTAACGATCCAAGAAGCGAACAAATGAGCATAAAATCAAAACGGGTAAATGACACACGAGTACAAAAAATATACCCAATTTTTCACAACAACTGAATAGGAACCAATAGCGAAAAGAGAACATGGGTTAGTATACAGTGGAGCGTAATGGTGACGGAACACACCACACTCGTCACACACACACGCACACAGCAGAACAAGTCGCGTCTCTCCGGGATACAAACAAGGCAATCCGAGAGGCGTCTCGCCCCTTACAAACATTTACAACCGTGCGAAGGAGAAGGGAGGAAAGGAAACTGAGGGAAACCTAAAGAGGGGAGGGGGCGACGCGTTTCGCATCGCTGATTCCACTGGCTCGGTAAATTAGGCGAAATGAGCGTTCCATTTATAAGCTCTTCCTCTAACTTTAAAAACACGCCAAGAGCTGCCAGAATCTCGGTTTGAGAAACCGTCCGCAACCTTTTCGAGCTACGGTGATGAACTAAAAAAAAATAAATAAAACGAGCTCGGTTCGCTTAGTTTATTCACACAAATGAACAAGTTGCTTGGTAACGTAGCATAGCGCAGACTTTTAAGGGTCAAACAAAAATAATACCAAGACGCATAAAAAAAAAAAAACTACATCTAATTCGGGAACAGTCCACGTCGAAAAATAGAAAACAAAGTTACCAAGTGGGCTATTTATAGATGTATACGAGTGCGATATTTAACTTTACCTCTCATGTAAAACAAATTGAGCTGTCAAAGCCTGCTAGCTGCCCCTCCCTCCCGCCTTCTCATCCCTCTTCACATCGCGGACTAAATCGCGTCTGCTAACACGAGTTCTATGGTGGAATATGTCAAATGTGAACTTGCCAACTATCGAATAAAACATCCAATGTCCTAGAGCAGTGGTTCTCAACCACTGATGTTTCGCGCACCCCTTGTGGATCGGCGGATATGATGGAGGACCCCGTTTCTAGTGAGGGGAAGGGAAAGGTTTAGGTTAATTATGGTAATGAATTAATGAACGAATAGAACTAAGGGTTACTGCAAAGTAGACTTCTCTGATTGGCTTACACACGAGAAAACTCACCCGAAAATTAAACCGTTTCCTGTCAAAATGAAAAAAAAAAAAATACAACTTTAATTACCGGGCTTGTCTATGAGGCAGAGCTTCGCGGACCCCCTTTCAGAACCACTGTCCCAGATTATCTATATTCCAACGTTGGAAAGCGACGCTCCTAAAAGGCGTCGTTTGAACCGTGATAGGGTTCGATCAGGTTCGTGCGCACATCCAAACAAGAAACACACCCCTCACCGTCCAACTCTTTTTGTTTTTTAATTGTGGATATTGGGTTTTTCAGCTTTCGTTTGATTATGAACGAGTGACAGCTAGACATGCTGCGGGCGACGCAGCTTATCCAGGGTTTAAAAGAAAGAAGATTGCGACGGAGAAACAATGTGGTCGCAAAATGTTCTTGGGTTATCATAGAGCACTATATAGCTCCTTCGGAGCAGAGTAGCGCAATCTAGAACGCCGTCTCTCGGCGACTAGCGGCGAACGCCCGGAGGTTCCAACTCCGGTAAGAAATGCATGGGGAACGTGAGAAAATCGTTGTTTCTTCAATGTTGCGGAGATGTACGGAACGACAATAGTTTTTGACATAATAAAGGAACATTTTAGAATAATTTGCGATGAGTTGTGTGCCAAGTAAGGACGTAATTTGTTTTTAAAAATTGCACGAGCGGCATCATGCAGCAGACGACGCGGCGACGTCACAGCGTCCACGTGACCCGCTCCGGCCAACCCAAAGAGCCCATCTCCGCTGCGTGCAAAAATCGTCTGCTTCAAACGCCATTGCCTTGGAAATTGCCTTCTCAAAATTTGCCCACGCATCTGATATTATTAAAACTTTGATAAAGTGTTTAGTGCTTTACCAACTTCACGACAGACTAGTTTTGAAAAGTGTTAACTCGCCGTTTATTTTTTAATTAGCCTTGTTGCGTCGATCTCCATGTATTCTCCCATAGGGCGGGCCGCCTCCTGGAACCCTGAGTACCACGTGACTCGCGCCGAGCTGCTCTGTCGGCCATGTTGTCGGCAAAACACGCGGATCAAAGGATTGCGCTACTCTGCTCCGTAGGAGCTATATAGTGCTCTAGGTTATCACACGCCCATAAGCAACGACTCAATCTGCAAAACAAAAACCTATTTAAACCATGGAATCGACGTACGCAACCCAATTCGTATCTCAGTCTAATCAAGAAGAGTAGCGCAAAACCCTAGATAAAATAAACACCAACGGTATCTGCGCACGATCGACTCTTCGTAGATAAGGCAGCGCAGCTCGTGTCACGTGACACCCTGGCTGATAACCGTCGCCCGAGAAAGAAGCATAATACAATCGCAACACTGCACGTTTCTCCCCTTCATGACCTCATTTTACCGACCCCCGACCCCGGCTAGACAATACACCGGTGACCCGCCTGCATGTTTGATTGTTGACCCTAACTCCACCTTAGCGCGAGGTCCGCGTACTTATTTATGTCAACACCCTCAAGGTCAACGGTATTACAGAGGAAAGTGAAACGTAGAAAAATTTGAGATTTTATAAACGTGGCTACAAGGATAGAACACAAATCAACATGCAGCACTGTACAATATATTAGTAATGGCTGATTTGAACCAGTTACCGGGCTTGATTAAAAGCGTAGAAAAAAGCTCGCGTAACACGGAGGATGGAGGAACGAGTACCGAGCTGCCCATGCGGAACGAGGCTCCCCCTCCACCACCCATTCCTTCAAAAGTGCGCGCCAACTTTTTTTTTTTTTTTTATTCCCGGTGCTTCCACGCACCCCGAAAATAGGCAGGCGCGAACACATGCGGGCGAGTGTTAGGGCGAAACAACAACGCACGGGCATCATCCTGGCATTCCCGATCTCCGACCCTCTCCCCCCAAAAGCTCTCCCTCTCATCTATCGCCTCGGACGAATAAAAGTTGGGACTGACCCAGAGTGAGCGCTATCGAAGCAGGGGGCACCCAGGAAAGGGCCTGCAAACAACACGGTGGCAGTGCCATCGCGCCCCTTTCACGATTTTCCTCCTTCCTTTCGGAACTGGGTCACGTGCTCGAGTGGCAGCGACGAGTGCGCGCAGCGCTCCACAACACGACCCACAAAAGCGAGGAGAGCAACGGAGGACGCTGAGAGCAGCCGGTCCCTCAGTGAAATTCCCACGCTGGACTCGACCGATATTAGTACTCTAAACCATCGGCCCATTGACATTGCCTTTTTTGTTCCGTTTCTGCACACGTGAGACTAACCATTACACCAACTTACACTTTAGAAAGGGCGGAGAGCCAATTATACCGCGATATACAGAGGGATAGGCGAACAACCAGGTGAGTCGATTGAAGAAGTATAGAAGAGGTTACTTCAATGTCCTTCAACAAGGAAGGACAGCGCACGAGCAACCGATCCTCGTGTATGCGAAGGAAAAAGAACGCCAGTGAAATAAATGATCCATAATTTCGATTTATTATCTAGATTAGTCGGTGCTGATCCTACGGCTGCTCCACCTCGAACATTTAATTTAAATAAGGGTATTACTTCTCCTCTCAAATAATATATCTAACATATATCAATAGTTAAAAACATTCAACCACACACTCGGGCTTGACAAGACCAGGGCGGGGAAAGACGAGAAATTCACCTGGGTGGATGAAAAGGGGCTGGAAGCTCAAGTAATGAACTTACAACACGAACGAATTTTTCCAAATAAAAGTACGAAGAACAGGCATCGGGGTCCCGCTTGTTCGCGCAGTGCACACAGAGTAACGCAACTGCGAGGCCCGAAGACGCCCTAATTATGCGAGCTCGCAGCTGGCGCGAAGAACACTGAGCTAAACAGCGGGGAAGAGAAAGTCTTCGCAATCTGCTCGCGCAATTAGCCCCTCATGTCTTTAATGACCGTCTAGGATCCGACAGTGTTGGGCAACACGCTTGCACGTTTACGTGTAAGCCCAAGTATGAACGAAAACATAAAAAAAAAACGGGTGTTTTATCAGCCCGAGATTTCGTCACCTAAACCGCGTGTGACGTATTTCAAGGCGATTCGGAATTAGCAAAACTCGAGCGTTCGGAACACGTAGCGGCACGGCACCATCTATTCGACCGCTCGAAGTTAACGCTGCCGCGGCGATGCAACAGGCGGTGTGCGGGCGGTAATCCTCTCCCCGGAAACGCGGGCGCGTGCGCTGCATATCGTACGCAGTCGGTGGTCATCTGTTCGGCCTTGATTCGTTTTTGAGCACGTGACCCCTTCTCCGTTGAACGAGGAGTTGGCGGCGAAAGAGAGAGGACTGAGATATTCTGGCCCCGCCATTTTCTGGAACCGGACAACGTTCAAAGCTACCATTGCTCCGACGGATACTATAAATGCTCACATATATGTCACACACAACCGGAAATGTGTCGACTGATTTTACCACGCAGGCGCTAAGCCACGCTTCAATTCACGCAAGAGTGGATATTTAATAATAGTAAAAAGTAGAGTAGAGCAAATCAGTATCTTGAAACACAGTATACGGTATCTGAGATAGGCACAAGTGCGTCGAAGTCGCGTCAACGCCCGCTTGGCGGCTCGACGTCTCGGCTAGACAAGAGAAGGCCAGCCACGGTGGCTCTGCGAGAGAGAAAAAAGGGCCGGACGGGCACTCACCGGAGCGGAAGGAGAGCACGGGATGGAATCCTGGGTCGAGCAGGGCTGCCCTCTCCTGCCGAGTCATGAGGTCGGCGTCCAGCGGTCGCACACTGTTGTAGCGGCCCGCGCACACCAGGCACGGCGACAGCGGCGGGTACGCGGCCGACGGCTCCCCGAAGCACGAAGGGGTGCCGAGGCCTTGCCCCGCCGCACAGGCCGACGACTCGGGCGGCCCTTGCAGCCCGGGCAGGGCCGACGAGGCGGCACCCCAGCCCGCGGGCGACGACGGGCCGCACACAGACCGACACGAGCACTGCACCGTAGCCGAGAGCCGCGCCGACTTGCGCGCCGACGCGAGCGCGGAGGCCGCCAGCACCACCTTCCGCTTGCGGAAGCCCGGGGCCAGCCCCGTGTCCGCACGCACCCGCCACCGCTCGACGTCGTACCCGACGTAGCGTCCTGGGGCGACGGCAGCACCAGGCCGTTCGGCTTGGCGGGTGCCGTCGAAGTCGTCGGACCCTTGCACGCGCACAGTTCTCCGGTCGAGTCGTGCTCGCAGTGGGCCGTCGTGGTGTCCTGGGGAAGCGTCGTCGTGGTATCCGTGCTGGAGTCTCCGTCGACCCCTTCGAGCCTTAGCGGGCCCTTGGCCCTGCGCAGCTGTCGGCACAGGTCGCTCTGCTGTCGGATGCGGAACTCGAGGTCGGCCACCTGCGCCTGCAGCCAGGTCCAGCGGGACGCCACGGCTGCCCGCTCCAGCGCCCAGCGCCATGCTCCGCTCTGCCGGCTGCGAGCAAGATGCTTATATATTATAGATTTTCTTAGCGCAACACTTACGTCCCGAGACTCATTTTGAGTGAGGAACGATTCCAAATGTGTTTCTCTTTCGGCCCGTCGATTCGAAATACAAGCGCGAAATGGAAATACAAATGCGTCGCGTAACCCAAAATAACTCTCGCAACCTAAATATTGCACAAAAATTTAATTTTTTCCGGGGACAGTTCATTTTGTCGCATCACCGAAACACCAAAACACACACACACACACACACACACACACACACACACACACACACACACACACACACACACACACACACACACACACACACACACACACACACACACACAGACAGACAGACAGACAGACAGACAGACAGACAGACAGACAGACAGACAGACAGACAGACAGACAGACAGACAGACATAAAAGGACCGGACGTGCAGTCCAAACTCCCGAGTAGACGAATCGAATGTAAGGGCGCAAACGAGCTGGTGAATATTAAGCGTGACAAAAAGCGTGATTGGGACATTCTGGTGAACCTCTCATTTTACCCAATGCAGTTCGTTTTTCAAAATCAGGGAGACGCGTTTCGAAGTTGCTTAGGTGAACACAAGCATCGAAAGCCGAATCCCTGCGTTTCAGAAAACTACAGCAGGATTATTTCAGGATTTCCTCGCAGCGCCGGATCTATTAATCCAAAGGAGGTGGTGGTTACAATAGCGCACACACACTTAGTGTTCATGTGCACCAAATAGAAAGAGAAAGTAAGCTCGTGGATAAATACACTAAACAAGCCCGAAAGAGCGAGAAAGTGCCATTATGGTAAGTCACTTTGCAGCCATCAACCGAATATCCCCCAACAAAGACAACAAAAAGAATACTAACAAACAATGATGGAAACATTCGGAAAGTCGTGTCATTCCACCTGCCTCATATCATGTCTCGCTGTTTATCTTTTTTTCTTTTTCTACTTCAAAACAAGCGCTAGTGACGTTCTAATTCACCGGACACAAACACGTCGGCGTTCTGAAGCCAAAATAGTTCCGAAGGGCTGCGGGGGAAAGCCGTCATCAGCGTCCATCGACACGCCACTCGCACTCGCCTCCAAGAACGGGGAAATCTGACACGATCACCCGATGTCAGACTAAAACCAACCGACGATTCTATTCCAGGCTTTCTTCGCATTCAAACTGAGGCTATACCTCAGATTTCGTGTCCGCCTGCAAGCGCGGCCTCGGACGGACGCGGAGGGTGGCAGAGTTGATCGCCTGCCAAGCGCCAACCTCTCGCGCCGTCAGCCAACTGCACGTGTTAGCTCGTGGCCGAAGCGAGGCAGCGCCCCACGTGACGCTTGCTCCCACGCCTCAGCCTTTGCATTCTCCGAGTCGTCGCAAGAAAGAAGAGATTTGAGTGGACGAAGGAGGCGACCAGGGCGACGCTTTGAAAAGACGCGGCGGCGCGAGTGTTGGCGGCGCTTGTCATGCCATTTTGTATAAAGCATGTCAGACAGAACACAGCTGCAGTATTTCCCTCCTACTCCTCCCCCTGGAATGCCGGGTGACTCAAACAACGCATTAATAAAAAAAAAAAAAAAACACGCATCCCCAATCAAAATGGCACGCTCCTTTTCGCCATATATTGGAAGGAGATTCAACCGTCGCGCCCCTAGCGGCTAAGTACAACGATGACAGTAATGACGATGCTGTAATAAAATTACAGTAATTAAATTACTTTTCGCGGTAATTGGTAATTTAATTGATTACTTTTCTAGGCTGGTAATTTAGTAATGTACTAAGTTACTTTCCGGCAGTAATTTCAAAAAATTACTCATTGCTTTTGAAATTACTTTTGTCCCAGAAAAAAAAATCGTTTCGTGAGATTAAAAAAAAAAATCTTTATGGTGAAATGTAAAAGAGACATCAGAGCAAATAAACGACGGCCATCTGAGCACAAAGCCTCGCACGAAGAAATCGACAGAAGCGCGCAAAGGCGAAGGAGAAAAGCGTGCGCCTTCTTGATACCAATTTTGTCAATCTCTGAACTAAACCGATGGGGGACGATGGCAAAATGGAATTTTATTCCCGACGCAGTCGAACGCTGACGCTGTACCCGTGTCCATCCTGTGCTCCACTCCACGCTCGACCGAAAAAGTTCATAATAAAATAAAAAGTCACATACAAAAAAAAAAACGTAGGAAGAGACAATCGTTTACTCAGAACTGGAAGTTTAAAGGCAACTCCGGTCAACATTTTCGAATTCGGAATTAAGACTATTTTCAGCTCAGCCAGTGTCCTTAAATTACAAGGTGTATACATAGTTTTTTTTTTTTTTTTCTTTCGATATTGTGTGCAGCTTTATAAATATCAAGGCTCAAAGTTTGGATTCAGGAGTCTATGGAAAAACCCAAACTATCTGCCAAAGAGGGATGGCAACACTGATCTCAGCTGTATGGCTGCGACGAGACGTCACGGTGGTGCTGCAGTACGCGTCGCACGATTAAAGCTAACCCGCTTGGCACCTGCTAAAGAGCAGCTGGTCGCATTTTAACATCGGTTTTAGTGGAGCACGCGGATTCGCTTTGACGATATATTTCGGCTGCAATCATATTTCGTGCCACCCGTCATTTATTTGGGTTTCGTTTTCGACCGAAGTTTCCCTTAAATAAAACTTAAAAAAAAAAGCTTCTTTTTATAATTGTTAAAGAGAGGGGGGGGGGGTACCTTAACGTGTGCGTGGCACTGCCGCCGATAAGAATGCTCTCACACCATCTGCCAAAGCAAGTGACGGGTGACTTATGCAGCCATCGCCCAAAGTTCCGAGGAAGAAAAGATGACGTAAAGATGGCGTCCACGGGCCCATGCGTTGGGTAAACACCGAGCTATGTGGAAAAGATGAACGGAGGCTGTTCTTTTTTTAATCGGTCGCTGACCTGCGCCTATTAGCCAAATAGTATTTTCAGCTCCATATTAAATTATGTTTGAGTCAATGTAATCACATTTAAACTCTATAAATCCCTTCATTTTGGCCACCATTCCTCCAAACGTATTTGACTCAGCTCTAGTTCCTGAAAAACGCTTTGTTTCACCGTTCTCAACGAATCCCAGTGCCCTGAGGAAGTCAACCAAGCTGCACAAAGCACATCGAAATTCGCATCGTTCCATGCGCGCGGCCACAACCAAAAACCGTTCCTTCCGAGGCACTTCCGAACGTTCACGGCGAAATCCCAAGGACACGCCCCGTCAGCAGTCGTGAGCCCCGGTGTCGGCGACCGACCCGGCACGGAACCGTCGGTACACTGGACTCGGGCCAACTCAATCCGGCAAAAAAGAGCGGCACCAACAATCGGCCGTCAAAAAAATTGTATCTCCCCCCAAAGAAAGAAAGAAAAAAAAAAAAGGTTCGAGGAAGCGGCGCTTTGGCTGCTCACTTTATTATGCGCACCGCGCGGCGTTTCCGCGGATTCGTCACCATCAGCATTCTGCGGGCGCCTCACTCAGACGGAAACGCTACGTGTGTGTGTGGTTTAATTATTTAGTGCGCGCCTTCCGCCGCTGCTCTTCGGGCCGTGCACGCGGAGCAATGCGAGCGCCGGATGGTTTCAGACAACGGTTTCCCATATAGATAAGAGGAAAGCTGCGCCGGTCAGCTGTTTTTTATGTCAACCCAGTGCTGCCGACTAGTCCCGACGGGATATATAAACGCAGTCGCAGCTGTTGTCTCACCCCCATGTTCAGTTGCCGTCTCTGTTGGGAAACACGCTCTCGTGTTTCCCAACAGCATGAAGCGTGCTCGTTTTGATTGGTCGACTGATTGTACCGATTTGAATGATGCGAAAGCTGCCAAGGTCACAGATCAAAAACATAAACTACTACAGAAAAAAAAAGTATAGGAAAACGAGGAGGCATTAGAGTCCGCTAGAAATGAAACAAGTGCCGAGTGCAGTTATGCGACTGGGACATTTTTTAGCACTTTTTGGAGCAGCCAAAATTCTATTGTGGGGCAGAAAAAAAGTACTCTTGGAGCACAAGCACACACTTCATGTTTATTTCTACAACTGCTACTATTATATATTAAGATTCGTGTGTAAGCCTATCCAAATAGAAACCATGCCTACGTAGTCTTCAGACTTCTGTGCAACATTTTGTTAGCATCAACTGCCATGGCAGGTCTAATTCACTCAAACACAGAACTAGCAGTTTAGTTGAACATAGATGCATCAGGCATTGCAACAATATACTGATTAATGAAGGACAGTATGAACTGCTGTGAATGGTCACTGTAGGTACGAAAGACAATCTAAGCCGAATAGTGAATTCCACTGAAATTGTTGTTGTTTGCGGGTTTTATGGCGCAAGAGCTCAGTCGGCCGTACTGCGCCAAACTAGGTAAGCTTAAAAACATCTGTAAGAGTACAAAAGACTAGACTTGAACATGACTATAGTTTGTATCAAATACCTGTAATTTTCAGAAAAGCTAAAAGACGTTCAAATGATTTGAGAGGCTGCTCCCTTGGAACCAAGATAGAGTGAAGTGAGATGCTGCACTTGAAAAACTCGGGAAAATTGGGCTTGTATTGCTGTAGAAGGCCGCGGCAAAGAAAGAGAACATGCAGAACAGATAAAGCTTCTCCACAGTCCTCGCACATCGGCGGTTCCTCACATATAAGCAGGTATTCACGAGTGAGGAACGCGTGGCCAATTCTTCAGCGGCACAAGAGGACTTCGTGGAAACCAGTTTAATTATAGGAGGTTTCCCAGGCATCAAGTTCTGGTGTGATGGCATGAAGCTTGTTATTACCGGGTAAGTCCCATTCAGATTGCCATAGTCGTAAAAGTCAAAATCTTATGGGCAGCTTAAGGACTTGGTAGGGTATGCGGACATTCGATGGTAAAACGTTCTGTAAGAGGTGGCTTGTCTATCTGCAGCCTCGTTGCCTGCGATGCTCAAGGGCCTCGGGATCCAGCAAAACGTAATTTAATTCACATCCGCGAGTCCGCGTTGAACAAATTCCACTGAAATAATGTTAGAATTATCTTGAGCACGCGAACTGATGTTTCATTTGAGGTCTAAAGATTGTAACAAAACAATCTCTTAATTCAGATTTAAAAAAAAATTGTTATTAAATTATGAACGTCAATGACACTTTGTATGTAGAACTTCATGATAACAAAGGTAGGCATGTGAACAATAAGTATGTCTTCTTAAAACAATCCAGCCAAAGCCGTTAAGGTCATTCTCAAGCTTCATTTCGCTATTTGTATAAGTTAATTATAATTTATTCTATTGAATGTAAATAGAACTGATAAAGATATTTATAATAGTAACAGTCAAACGATAATTGAAATAGAAATAAACCTATGGAGCAGTTCATATAAATTTTCTTGTGAGGATTGGAAAAAGATATCAACAGAATACCGCAGTTCATCATTAAAAATAGCCGCAGTTTTATCAATTTTTTTTTGTGCAACTATGAGCTGTTACATTTAACACTCCCCTTTTCTTTTCTTTTTTTCTTCTTTAGATACATTCGACACTTCTATGTTGAACGTCCTGCTCTGGCAGAGGGCTTTCCCTTTAGCACTCGGACGCGCTGCGGTGAAGCAAGATAAGCAAAATCGCGAAGCTTGCGCACTTTGCGGTTGTCGCTTCACTGCAGTACACAAGAGCGCGATGAGCAGCGCACTCAACAAAGCAAGCTTAACCTCGAGAGCAGCCTACGAACATAAGAAACATTGCGAAAATGCCGACTAATGAAAGCGTTAGGGGCTGACGGAGATGTCAAATAGGATAGTGCGTTATTTGCTGCTATAATCGAAAGTTGTGAAAATTCGCACACGCCTAACATAATCTGGACATGCAGCGGGGCCTTACGTTTTCAGTAATAATAAAGTGAAATCAAGTTTTGGCGCAAATTCTTCACATATGGGCTAAATGTAGCAGAATGTGGTTGCCCTTTGGCGCTCCAATCACATCACTGCGAGTGTCTACCGTGAATTTCTACATTTCGAAAGAGAATTAAAAAAATAATTAAACGTTCATTTTCTTTTTCTTTTTTCAGAAGTAATTTAAAGTGAAAATGGAATTCTGCGACCAAAGAGCTAAGCTAGCGAGGGCTTGTGCGAGTTTCCCGAATGAAACCAGCGGAGGACTGCAGTAAAGACAACCGTCACATCCGGGCCCATTCAAACCCAGGTGGCATGAATGAAACGGTCGATGCGCAGACTGTTTAGGCTTCCACTCTGGCTTGGATCATGCCAAAACGTTCCAATGGAGCTGCCGGCTCCTCCGCACGTAAACGAAGCGATTGCGGCCCTCAAATCAGCAAATGGGATTCTGACCGTAGTTATTTGTTTGTCGCATGCAGCGTTTGCTGCGGTATAGGTTTCTATTTTCCTTTCAGTTTAGATCTAGTATTTTTCTCAAAATGATGATGCGCAGATTATGCGCGGTCGCCATTAGTTGGTCATGCACTATGTATGGGCAAGCATTGGACAAGAGCGCTTCGTCAGCATTCGGAGTGTGCTCGGATCGAAATGCATTCCACACGGGTGCTCGGCGCGAACTCGGAACCATTAACGGGCTTCACGCCGGAGGCGAACAGACCAACAAATGGCGGCTGCCCATAATCTGTTTTCACATTCCCCAGCTTCTCGCAGACTATTTCGTCCAAACTCTCTGACCGACTCCTAAGAGGACAGGAAGATGTGCAATTTTTCTACGAAAATACCGGTATCTCTGACGGCTTAACCAGCTCGAACTTCGAGCAGCGGAAACGAACTCAACGACAAGGGGTGGGGGTTCTTGTGGTACGCGGCATTCGAGACAAGGTGATTCGGGTTGAAATCCGGGAACTCCTTGAAGTGGCTGCCACGCTTCACACGAAGCACGGTTGACCCGGCGACCTGCCGCCGTTCATCAACGCAGTCAAACGCAATTGTACGTGTTTGGGCCTTCCCGTTCGAAATCAATCAACGACGTAGAACAGCGCATCATCCGTATAGCGCCGGTGATAACTGCACTCCTCGCAGCTAGGCTTCGCGACAAAGTTCGGCATAGGACACAGACGTCAGCGACCACTCACGCACCTAGCTCCACTGTTTGGTGTACTAGAGAAACACCACGTAATTTAAATCGTTGACGCGTCTTTCAATTATTTAAATACATAATCATTAAGTTTACTCATCTCGTCTGTGTCGTGTCGTGTGTGTGTGCGTGTGTGCTGTGTGTGTGTGTGTGTGTGCGCGTGGGCTCTTACTAGTAAAGATAAAGTTAAAAACCAACATGGTACAACTCGCACGAACGGTTCGCCAGTGCAAACATGGTCACCGAAGCACCGCGGGCAACGTGTCTCGCCAAGCGAGGCATTACGAAACTGCGATGGCCGACAGCTCCGCGCAGAAAGATTAGTGGAAGAAGCGAGCGAACAATGTACGCACGGAATGATTCCTACCGCGGGGACTGCACAGCAGACGAAGCCGGGCAACAACAACGCCGCTGCATCCCGGATGGACGACGCGGCCCTAGCGCAGACAGCCAAAGCACCCCCAACGCGAAAACCCTTCCCATCCCGCACTCGACGACGAGAGATTCCCCCCCCCCCCCTTCACCCGCTTGGAATCCTCCCCCGACAGCGTCGCTTTCCCTTTCGCCTCCCAAAAAACAAACTCAAGGCCGAACAAGCGTGGCCCAAAGTCAACCACCCCGCCGGTACTTTTCATTTTCTCGCCCCCTCTCCACTCACGGAACGGGTCACGGGACCGTAACGTCACGTGGCTCTTCATCATTCACCGCCAGGAGGCGCGCCGTTCCTTCCGCTCACGAAAAGAAAGAAAAGGCCGCGGCAGACGTGTACGGCACGACGACCAAGAGACGGCATTCTTCGTCGAAGCCTCCGCGAACCAGTTTCACCGGCACGGCTTTTCCGCCTTCCGGAAAAGACTCCGAAAAAGCACTCGCCCTTCCCCCGCAACCCGTTCCAAGTGTCAAATCCTAATTCTACAAAGTCAGATTAATCGTTCAACAAATACCTCGACAGCGCACAAACAGCGTAAATACCCAGAAATGGAAAGCCAGGTACGCAGTGCCCACGAATAAGTGCGCGCTCCGCGACCAGCATTGTTCGGACTCCGCGCGAATGCAGAATCGGAACCCTTTCGCATCCAGAAACCTGAGTGCCCAGAGCCCATGTGCGATTGGAGTGGGCTCACGCGGAATGACACGTTCAAAAAACGCCCATAGCTAACAATACTCGTTGTCACCCCCCCCCCCCCCCCCCACACACACACACAAAAAAAAGAAGAAAAGAGCAAGTCTTGTGCATTGTTTATACGCCGGGTGAAGTAGTTTTTAGAACACTTGGTAGTCGGAGAAAGGAGCGATGTTTTTGGCGTTTGAATACATATATCTCAATTCTCCACTTAAAGGGGAAAATTAGTCATGCTCCGCGAGGAGCTGGACCACTTTTTTTTTTACTATGGTTCTTGAGGTGAAAACGATGAGTTATATAACTAGCGCGGACCACGATCGCCGAGTGATGCAAAATATTCCGACTAACTATACTGTGAAAAAAATTACACACAAAAAAAACATGTTCAGCCCATTCTAATACCCTCTCCCCTTTTTAAAAAGAAAATAAATAAGAAATAAAATAAATCTTGAAGACGGAGAACCAAGTTTTGTTGCGTGAAACCTGGGCTTTGCGTTAAAAACTGGAAAATGTGGTAACACCAGGGAAGATCGAAAAGCTTCGGGCAACGTTAACATCCGCCATCGTTTCATTGCCGGTTGCATTTCCAGCGCTTGTGACGGCGAACACGGTCAAATAAAGAATTAAGTAAAAATATACACACTCATCCAAAAAGACCGAACAACGAAGCAGGGAAGAAAGCGTTCCCGCAAACCGGCGGACAAGAAAGAGATGCGAAAGAAACGCGAGGGCCCGTAAAGCAGTCGTCCGAACAGCGCGGCGGGACAAAGGAAACGCTCGAAAGCGGAGGCGGGCAAGCCAGGAGAAGACTGCTGCGCGTGCGCGCTCCGCTCCGCTCAGACGGGGTGGGGGAGAGAAGCGGGACAGAGCGCGCACCATCACGCTTTGAATGATCCTTAGACTGAACTATTTTTCAGAATACGATTTTTCTACGAAGTTGTTCCGAGATCCGAATGAAAGAACGCAGCGTTCATCACGTCTACCAGCCATCTTCCAGGAATCGGATAACACGTGGCACGAGGAAAGCATTCAACGGCCGTCCTCGTGCATGGCATCCATACTGCGCCCGGAAAAACGTGGAGGGTCCATTTTACTGCAAAAGAACTCGGCAGAGTCAATTGCTGCGATCTACGGAGGAGCGCTCCGCGATTTGACAAGTCCGAAAATACGTTTAGAGCCAAAAGAAATAAAATAAAAAGAAAAGTCTGCGTTATGACATGACTTTTTTGATGCTCGTGCCCCAGCACAAACTGTTTTAATAAATCTAAACTTTTTTTTTCTTTTTTTTAAGGCGAGGGCAGCGATATATGTTTTCCTAAGTGCTTCGTCAGAGAGTTGACACACCCGGAGAGCACTTACTTCACCGCGTTCTGCTCGACGTTCTATGACATCAAATATGTTTGGTGATCGGTTTCCCTAATTTAAGCGGACAAATTTTTTCCTCGCCCACACCCTGTCTCATCAAACAGCGAAAAAGGATTGCAAGAGGCGTACGTGTGCAGGCGGAGAATGAATCTCAAACGCAGCTCCGCGTCTGAGGATGGAGATGCCAAGGAGTCGCGAACCAATGGCAGCCGTGCCACGTAGCGTACTTTCCCTGTGCCTGTGCTCGCAAAGACAGAGCCTGTTACAAATCGTAGACTAACTCGCAAAACTTTGGCCACCGAAGACAATGAAGAGACAACGACCACGAGCGGAACCATTGGGCAGCATTCCACGCACATAGGTCTCGACGGCGATGCGCGCTCTCCCCGGGACACCACTTGGTCTCTCGTCCAAGCCGGACGAGCAGCCGCCCGTCTGCGTGCTTCATACGCGCCCACCGCGCGCCGCTCAACAAAGGCCGACGTTCGAGGTCTAAGACCCGCAGGGAAAAAGCTGTACTTCAAACGTTTTCTTTTTCGGCTACCTTCTCCACCAAGACGTCAGCGTTCCCTCTCGTTTTGCAACGTTCCAAACGAGACGCTTGTTCACCTTTCTCGAGCTCCTGCCCAGATCACTCGCGAAGACGAGCAGCTAACATTGAAATCTATTAAAATCAGTGGAAAAGGAAAGGTGTCGGAATAGCAATGAGCAGGGTCATCTTTCCAGTTTGGCCGGGAAAGGAAGAAACCACGAGTCATTGAGAAAGAGACTGTTCGCAATTGACACGTCCGGATTTGACACAGAGGGCAACGGAAGGTACACGACAGACCCGAGTATTAACTCAAGACAGACGTGGACCGGCGAAGGCGCGCGATGCACAGAGAAAGAAGGGCGGTTGGTTCGCAACGCCGCAAGGGCGAGCTGAAGCACGCGCTATTATGACTGAAATGAAACCCCTATGCCTGTATGCCGTAGCCATTCCGGAAAACAGGGTGAATCAACGAATAGCACCACTCAAAAATAAATCCGCCCCCCCCCCCCAAAAAAAAGAAAAAAGTTACTAGCGATTTTTGTGATTACTTACTAAAGCTTTCTGGCAACGGGCTATTATGTCCTACTAAGTGATGCAGTCAACGTCCCGTTGAATTCCTCCGCAGCTTTACCGTCAGGCAGAATCGTACCGCAAACAACGAGCCAACAGGGAAACGCACGACCCGCATGCTAACCTCTGCAACACTGTCAAGATCACGGCTCACGAACCCGAAAGCCACCCGTAAGTGATCACCAACTTTGCTCTGAAAATGCCAAAGATGGACGGTTAAAGGGCTCTGAGAACGAACGCCAATGTCGGAGAGCAATAAAAAAAAAAACACACATATATATATACAAAAACGCGAAGCAAAAAAAGAAAAAGAAAGAAAAAACTGCAAGTCGTTTGTTTGAGCTGGGGCCGAGATACGCTGGCAGATCTCCAAGGGCCTCGCCACGTGGTTGCCCCAATAATAGCCAGGGAACACGAACAACGTAACCCCCCCCCCCTCTCGCGACCGTTCGTGAGCGCGCCTTCGTGAATCGACGGGGCTTGCGGCTTGAGCACCCGGGACACGTCGGAGAACAATCTACGTGCACATCCCTAAACAGAAACTACGCCACGCGTCCAAAACCCGGTAGAGTCGAGTCTCCTTTCGTCGGCCTCTGCGTAGTTCTCCCCTCTTGGCACCCAGGTCGCCGAATATCCAAAGGCCAAAAACAAAAGATGGGAGGAGGGGGTGGTAGGGGGGGGGGGGGGCTTTATATTCTTGTACGAGGGTCCAGCCAAATAAACAACCACGCGGAATAGACGGCGTTTCGTTTTAGTCCTGCCGCGGTGCAAGCCCAGGCTTCCGCAGACGCAAACACGACGTACAGGTAAAACGGCACCACCAAAACACCTAAAAAAAAAAGTTCGTTAGTTTTATTTTGTACAGAACACGAGACAACGTATCGTGGCGCACCTCCCAACGACGACAGAACTCGATATACCATTAGACAAAAAACGAATGCGATGAGCGCCCGGACAACGAGGATGACGTTTCAATCGCACATTGCATTTATAACGTTTCAGATATAATTAGCTTCGTCGTTCGCTGCGACCCTCGCCGCGATTGGCCTTCTCTGTGTTCTGTAGGAAGCTAAAAGACTTCTGTTAAGCTGCAGACCATGCGCGCGCAGCCAGAGCACAACCGAAGACAGCCAGCTCGCTCCGCAATCAGGACGTCCGACAGCGACTAACCCTCGTCGTCGCTTATTAGGCACCGCCACACGCGAAAGCTTGGGACGCAGTCCTAATCGATTAGAAACGCGAACGTTTGCTTCCGAAGGCACGAACGATCGAACGAACGAACGACCCGATCCGCGGGTTAGGCCTTCGGAAGAGTCGATTCGACACGCTGGCCCCAAACGCGAGGCCCGGCTCGCCGCCGTGTCCTCGACCCGACGACGCGCGGCGACCGCTGCTGCAGGACAGGTGAACGCGTAGGTGCGCGTCTGTGCGTGCCCGGTGACGGAGAAGGAAACAAAGGAGAAGGGTTGACGGGAGGAGGAGGAGGAGGCCGAAAAGGGCAACGACCCCCCTCCCCCCTTGCGCAGCGTGCACGACCGACCCACTTCCGAAAAAAAGAGGGGACGAGGAGCGGTCACCGCCGCTGCCACCGGGTCAGCCCACGCGGGAAGTCCCTCCCGACCCTTCTCCCGCCCATGACGACGATCACGGCTTCTGCATAGGCGAGGCCCTCCCGCGAGATCCCAATAACGGGCTTCATAGCGCAGCTGTGCTTCCATGTCGGGCCGCGGCGCTAAGTTACCGGCCGCCAGTCGAGAGCTTTGATCGTGCACAGATTACAGGTGTGGGCATCCAGCGGTCCCCACAGAAATCAGGTGCGTCTACTCTACCGCAAAGGAGAGCTAATCGCTGCAATCTCAAGGACCACGGCGAGTGACGAGGCTATTTAGAACTAAGGAAACAAAAACAGCCTGTGCTGTGACGTGACTTTCCACGTGCTCACGCAGCTCAGAGTCCGAGCGCGGACTGTTTTTCTTAGTTCTAAATATAATTTCAGCTTCGTCATTAGCAGAGTTCCCTCCGCAGATAGCAGCGACTGGCTCGCCCACGTGCTTTGCGGCAAAGTACATGCCCACGATATTTTTACGAGTGCACCTACTACGTACTATCGGGTTCAAATAAAATGCAAACAGCGGAGCGCGTGGCCGTCGGTACACGCTGAGCCTCCTGGAGGCCTCTTGAATCTGATAAAACTGCAGGTTGGAGAGTAAGGGCGCTGCGAGGGTGTGCGTCCTACTTCGCTATGTTTGACACTCGTCCAGCACAACCCAAGCTTCGACGCTGCGCCGGTGGTGCGCTGGAACTTCCGTCAGTGTGCATCACAGCCACTCTGTCGCTCGGCATGAGCCATGCGAGGAAGCTCGCCGCTCGCAGCAGGAGCAGGCTACTTGGACGCGCGTTCGTGGAGTATTATTGCAACGCCATGCTCCCTCATAACATGCAAAAGTTTTTTTTTTTTTTTTAAATACGAATTGGAAGATTTTGTTTAATATATATATATATATATATATAGATATATAGAGAGAGAGAGAAAGAGAGAGAGAGAGAGAAATTCCGTGAATAGGTCACCCCAACTGTTACATAACCGAAAATAACTTCCCTACAAAAGGACGCCGACACGTACATCGTGTGTGTATGTGTGTGGGGTGGGGGGGGGGGGAGAGAAGGATTCAGATTAAATGGAACCAAGTAAAACGACAACCGCTTCAATTACTTTTTTTTTTCTGAAGACAGTTTACATTAAATCAATCATTTAATAAGTGGGAGCACAGAATGAAACAGGTCGCAAAAGGTAACGTAGAAAAGAAGGGGACGACGAGCCGAGTACAGGGACCGTCATTACCCTCGTTAAAGCGGAAGAAAAACGTTTCCTGATAAGATTACAGAAACAACGGCAACGCCGGGACGTTGAAAACAACCAATCAAGTACGACCTTCACTTTTTTAGAGCGCAGCTCTTAGGCGCCCGTTTCCAGCTTGAGCGGCGTCGCCGTCGGCGTCGCGTAACCGCGCGGTGCATCATGGGAAATATCCCATAATGCACCGCGCGGAAGGAGGAGGGAGAGGAGGAAGGAGGAGGGGAATGAGGAGGAGTGGGAGGGAGGAGGAGGAAGCTGAGGAGGAAGGAGGGGGAGGAGGAAGGAGGAGGAGAAGGAGGATGAGGGAGGAGGAGGAGGAGGAAGGAGGAGGGGGAGGAGGAAGGGGAGGATGAAGGAGGAGCGCAGGAGATGGAGGAGGAAGAGGGGGAGGGAGGTAGGAGGGGAGGATAAAGGAGGAGGGGGAGGACGAGGGGGAAAAGGAATGGGAGGAGGAAGGAGGAGGGAGAAAAAAGGAGGAAGGGGAGGAGGAGGAGGAGGATGGGAGGAGGGAGTATTTGGTAGGATGAGGAGTGAGGAGAGGAGGAGTTTACCATCCCCTCAGTACCCTTCCTCCTCCTCCTCAAGAGCTGCGCTCTAGTTCGGCGTTACAGGGAGTTGTAAACGGCTTTCTATTTTTTTCTTCTTTTTATGTTCCTGTCGTGGAACACGAGACGATCGAGAAGTTAGGATCTTACACGGGAACGCACCTGCATACAGTAGGAAGAAAGTATAGTCCGTTTCAACTGGAGAAATTGTCCGCAAAAGACGCGTATGCGACGCCGGCACCCGTACTACTTATCGCCCATCAAATCAAATTGAATTTTATTCGTTATAAAAGGCGCTGGAAAAAAAATTCGTGATGCAATGCGGTAGCGTGCACTAGAACTTTCCGAAGACCCGCACCACGTCAAGCGGCCTTAGTCTCGGAATTAGCAACGAGTTACAACACATTTTCTCCCATCGAATTTTTCCCTTTTTTTTTTCACTTTTACGCGTGCGTTGACTAGTAGGCAGTTAGCTGTCTCTTAAAAACAAACCTCGATTGTGCGGAAAAAAGTGATAGCGTTTACGCAAACACTAAACGACCACCTTTATTTCGTGTCTGCAAGGGCCGAACGCACGAACTATTTTCCCCTCGCCTAACCAAACTTGCGCAATCCCTTCACTCTAAAAAACGTCTGAGCGTCTACTTCACGCAAAACACTCGGAGGGCCAATCACCGCATTTTACGGAGGCAGCTCAGCGAATGACGATGCCGAAACATATGTTTAGACCGAAAAACGTAGTCCGAGACTCGAGTTGTGACATTAAGCAATGCAAAACGTCACGCTTGCATTGCTTAGGGTCACAACTCACACTGCGTTTTTTGGTCTAAACATATGTTTCGGCATAATCATTCGCTGAGATGGCTCCGTAAGTTGCGGTGATTGGTTCTCCGAGTGTTGTGCGTGAAAGTAGACGCTCAGACTTTTTTTAGAGTGTAACCCACCAACGAACAAAATGTCCACGAAGACAGGACACGCCACCACAAGCACCTACTATATTCCAGCGAACCCAAATGTCACCGCGTCCCGAGATAGGAGAAAATATTAGTTACTTTGAGATCGGATAAGCAACCGCAGCCCGCAAGGTGAGACTCCGAAGTAGAGCTGAGTTTGGGCAAAGAAACAAGCGAGAGCCAACCGACGACCGTCACGCCACTGTCGTACCTCTGTCTTTCCCTGGCACTTGGCCGAAAAACTAGCGAAGTCCTTGCAGCGTTTGAAGATCGAATTTCCTGCGGGGCCAACCGCTCGCTTCACTTGGCGGACACCGAACCACGCATTCAACACTACTAAAAAAAAAAAAAAAAGCTTTGTTTTGATTGATTGCACAATAAACAGTCCATGGAATGAACTCGATCAACGAAGGCAGTTCCGATTGCAGTAAAAATTTCGAACTTTCAACAAGATGCTAAGAGCGCAAATGACCGATTCTTCAACTACATTACGCCTAAAAGATTTAAAATGCAAACCTTTCATCGAAACGCTTTAGTTACTTGGCTAACGAACTAACCAATTTTGCCTGTTTTCTAGTTACCCCATCGCCACCAACTTAGCCCCGGGTTAGAAAAAACCCAATGCTAAATTCCTTTAAAAAAAATAAATAACTGGTTTGCAAACAAAATAAATTTAGACAAAAAAAAAAGAGTCAGGCCTGCGCGCGTGCTTGCTAAACAAAAAAAAAACGAAAAAAGAAAAACGGAAATTGAGCACACGCTATACGAGGCAACAATATCCAGACACCGTCGTGGCGGGCTGAGACCGTCTTATTTTATAGATCGGGTGATCGATGTTCAGCACGCGCGTCAACTACAGTAAAAGTGCCCAATATGGGAGCTGAACTTATCACAACTTTCATGCGTGATTCGCGAAAGGATGGAAGGGATTATTAAAATACACGAAACGTGCAGATGGAAAACTTTCTCTCGGGGCCCATCTGATCCAATTATTCCACAACCCCTAAATTTTCTACCGAGAGAAATGCCGGCAAAAAGCGAGTTAGAGAGTGAAATGTGAAGTACCGCATTATGCAGCAGACTCATCCAATCACGCGCAAAAAAAAAAAAAAAAAGGCGGGGGGGGGGGGGGGGGGCGGTTTTTAACAAAATTAGCGCTAGATAAGACGCACAAAAAAGGCAGATAAATATATTTCGAGAAACCCCTTACAAAAGTATTCTGGCGGCGCACGCTAGGATTTTCAAAGCCAAGTGCGAAGTATCTAAGAAGGTAACCAAAACATGTACAGTCGGCACGGAATGAAACGCGAACAAGGAGCGCATGGTTTTCGACCCACGCTGAGTCACCTAGAGACGCAACACCGAAGTTTTGGATGCACTGAGCAAGAGTCTAACACATCGAAGGAGGAGCCATCTTCTTGCAGCTCCCATCTGGTTCAGGTGGCGCAGCATCTAGCGAAAACCATGCACCCACTGTTCGCGTTTCATTCCGTGCCGACTGTACACTTTTAATCGCGTGCACGATTAGAGATTAAATTTATAATCCTTTCTACTAACTTTTTTTTTATGTCGCAGAATTTGCACATATATAGACCTTTTTCGTCTACTCTCGTCCCCAGCCACCTGGTAGCCATATCCGGTATAGGCGACAAAAAAATAACGAAACATTTCATTCTGTAAAAAGTAAGACAAGAGAGGGTAGGCAAAACGAGAATCGGTGACGGTTACGCTTATATTCTAAATACATTCTATTAGCGTGGCGACGGCAAAACTATGTTTTCGCCCACACTGGAAGTGACGACATTTCAAGATGGCGGCGCCCTCGCGAAAAAGGTCTATAGGTTACAACCGAGTAGTGTTGCGTCATCCCAGCCATTGAAGAGCGAGGTACTGCGGAGGATAGAAGCGACTCAGTATGTTATCTGATTCGAGCCACTGCTCCTGCCTGGGACATATTGTGGCTTAAGATGATAGTTGCCAGTTATCTGAAGCTTTATCTGAAATCACAGGAAACGCTTTTCCGTCCTCCACAAATGTTTAAACAGTTCGCGACAAAGCCAAGTCAAGCAAAGCAATATTACATGAGCTTCCTACCACCGAATCTAATGCTGAGGAAGTTGCACTTTTGAATCATGACCATCGGCGGCTGCCTCTGCTCTGCACAGACACCAAAATAGCAGCCCCCACAACAATGTCGGGGAACGGAGTGCCGACACTCTAAGCGACGCCCATTCAATGACTAACCCTGACAATTGCAAAACTAAAAAAGAAATTGTCATTATATATATATATATATATATATATATATATATATATATATATATATATACACATATATATACATAAATATATACATACATATATATATATTTTTTTTTTTTAATGACAAATTAGGCAAGTGAGTAGTTTCTTTCTGGCGAACGGGGAACGAGGAACGCATTTTCGTTACTTCCTCGTAAGAAAGAACAAATTTGTGGCGCTACCTCACGTTCGCCCCGCGATCAGAGGGAAGCCCCAGGACTGCCGAACGGGCAAAACGGTGAAGGACAGCGACAGCATCGTCCGAATCCGTACGCTCGCTTTGCTCGCCGAAGCATGTCGAGATTGACATCGAAATCGACGAGTGAATACCGAGCTAAAAGTACCGCGTTCCTTTTTACGAAGCCAATCGCACGTCCCACGCTTTCATCCCGCCGCAATTTCATTGACTGTGGAGAGACAACGGGACGGTTTTCGTAAGTACGGACTATGCATCTTTCCAGCTCTAATCGCTCGGGCGAAAACTATCGAGTCGTTGAGCTGTGGACGCATGCGCGGCGCGCTGCTGCGCATGCTCAAAACGCGTTTCACAACCCAATAGATAAAAAAATGACGGCAGCGCAGAAAAGCCGATTATTGGAATAGTCTCCAGACGCTTGAAAGCAGTCGTGCATGTGCGCCGCCATAACCGACCTTTATTCTTTCTTTTTTTAATGATTAGCACAGCATTTATTGCCCTATTAGATTCTACTGTATCCTTCTCCCCAGCAATTGCCTTTGTGGAGGCCCGTAAACGCCCGCTTCGGTGACTCTCGGTGTGACGAGCGAAGGTGAGCAATGGCGGCTGTAGTCTGGCACGTGTTTACGAGCGTCTATATGCCTCCAAACGAGCCAGCGTTTGCCAGGTGTGAGGGGCACTGCACGTGGGCACGAACCAGGTTCGCACGAGGCGAAGTGTCGACAGCAGCGCCACCGCAAGAAACGTCACGTAGGAGCTGCCGCTGTCGCGCGTTGCTCCCCGTGTTCCGTCCCATCGCGCGTCGTGCGTACATCCATCGGAGCCAGACGAAGCGCTGCCACGCCAGTCAGCGGAATTTCATTTCTCCCCCAATCCCTGGCGGAAAGGAGGACTAAAATTAGCCAGTCAGAAGAGGCGGGAAAACGGCGCGGGGGGGGGGGGGGGGGGGGGGCTAAATTTACGCGAGGCGGCCAGGACGCGGGCAGGCAGGTACACACGGAGAGAGCGCGCCTCTCCCTCCCAAGGAGCGTGGACGAAACGCCCGCTCCATCCCTGCGAACCAAGGACCTACCCCGTCGAAACAAGGATAGCCAAGGGACGCCGCAGTGGTAGATTTTCTACGTCACATGGCGATTTTCTACCTCACACAAATCTGACACGAATGTTTTTTGTTTTTTTTTGTCGGCGTTCGGTCGGGGGGACTGGTGTGGGCGGGAGTCTTAACCGAACGCTGACGTCAGCACTCGTGTCCAATCAGCGCCCCCACGCCGGTCTCCACTAGGTCACGGGAGGAACTCCTGCACCGCGGCCTTTATATAGAGGGGGTTGTTCGAAACCGCTATGGGCTTAAAGCCCCTCGATGAAATTCGCGCTTCGCGTTTCTATTAGGCGCCACCCACCGACAACCATCGTTGTGCGAGCGCGCGAAACACGTGCTTTGGAGCATCTCAGGCTAGTCGCGAGACAAACATCGTGGGGTTTTATCATACGCCGCTTGCACCGTTACGCCCTCCCGGGGTCTATGAAATACACCAACTGTCCTTTAAGAGCGCAGCTCTTAGGCGCCCGTTTCCGGCTTGAGCGCCGTCGCCATAACCGTGAGGTCACATGACCCCGGTGACGTCACGAGGGTCACGTGACCTCACGGTTACACCGACGGCGACGCCGCTCCAGAAGGAGGAGTAGCAGGCAGGATGAGGAAGTAAGGAGGAGGGGTATACACTCCTCTCAGTACCCTTCCCTCCTCCTCCTGAAGAGCTGCGCTCTAATCCGGCGTTACATGGAGTTGTAACCGGCTGTCATTTTTTTCTTTTCCTTTTTTTTTCTTTTTTATTTCTCTCTTTAGGTTGATGGCAGCGGACTAAGAAAAGCTATAAATGCGGTATGTGAGGTAACAATGAACGAGGAAGAAATCTCAGTCACGCAGCTGCCTTTCCGCGTGTCAAGGGTTGGACCGGTAAACTGTGTTGCAAGTTGGAAGAGTGCCTCGTTTGTCTCGCTTACTGTATTGTTTTTTTCTTTTCTCGCTTTCGCCTCAGCTTTACAACGAAGACATTTCAGGCGGCATCAATGGCGAACAAGTTCCTCTTTATTGTTCACGCTGTTCTTTTATATATGGCCTACCAATTACCCCAATCGCCCACACTAGCCACACCAAAGTTAACGAGCAAAGAAACCCGATGCAGTGGACGCGTACCCCAAGTTCTTCGGCAGCCCCAATAGGGATGCATACACGGGTGGACATAGCTGTGTGCTGAGGGCGTGTTGACGGCTAGCTCTTGCAAAGTGCATACCACACCATCAAGGTTGTCGGTCTTAGCAGCCTATTTATTACGTTTTGAGCGTGCGCTCTAAACATCGCACGTCCAGTGAATATTCCCTATATTTTGATCATGGGCGAGGACCAAACGTAATATCGCATACAATATGAGCTAAAACAGTCCTTCGTGCATCTTTCGGGTAGCAGTTACTCTAGCAGTTACCAATTTCCCAGTGTGAACTAGAAACAGAATGCGAAGTTGACGTACCCTACTCGGGACTATTTGACAAATTGAGTGATAATAGAGCTTGTGGGTACCGCGGACGCAGAAAATGGCTGGAATGGGTGTTTCAGCTCGTACTGTCTGCGTGACTGGCGAGCAAAATGCCAAACGTACACGTCCATATATCCGGTTACTCAGGAAGGCGAACATCTTAACCGTTTAGTCTTATTTGTATGACATTTGTAGCGCATATTCATAGCTAGGAAAGAAGATAACACGCAAAGCTTTAAGATTATAGTTCGAGGAGCTGTGTAGAAGTACAGTGCTCAACGAAACCAAATAGACCAGCGGAGCGCGTGGCCTCGCTAGAGTAACTGCGTAGAATCAGCTTCAGGAGCATATACAGTTACACTGCCTATCCGGCTACCATAAACAGTTAGTTACTCCAGGAATCTCTGATGTAACTGTATATTCGCGACGCCACACTGGTCCGTTACGTTTCGTTGGGCACTGTACATAGAGTAAACACTGCGCCACCTGAGGAAAACTATAGTTTAGAAAAGCTTATGATAATGGCCAGGTCTTTTGATGACACATACAGTATAACAATCGTGTCACAGGGTTATGAAAATTATAGATATTATACTTTTTTTTGCGTGCATTAAGTTTTAAAAAAATGCTGTTATTAAAAAAAGAAAAAAAAGATTATGAAAATGCAGGAAGTAAGCTCACAGCCACGTTTCTTACAAAATTTATGTACAGAAACTTGAAAAACTGGCTCCATGCATCAATTCATTATCAAATGATAGTTTTCCTGAACCGAGAGTTAATGCCAAAAACTGAAGCTGAAATAAACGGGTCTTAAAATTCAGAAAGCTGCACTTAAAGGGCAACTCCGGTTAAAAGCGAAACCCAAATAAATGACTGGTATCACTTTGGATGACATGAAATATGGTCACAGCCGAAATAGTACGTCAAAGTGAAACCGCATACACCACTAAAACCGATTTTAAAGATGCGACCAGGTGGTCTTTAGCGGGCGGCAAGCGGGTTAGCTTTTGGTCAAGGAACACTGGCGCAGCACCCCCGTGACGTAACGTCGCGGTGGAGCTGCGATTGGATGGATGGATGGCATACCCTTTGTAACGGGCCGCAGCTTGCGCCACCTGGCTTAACATTTCGTCATCCTTTTTTTTTTTAATTTGTATAAATTTTGTTATAACACAACCCCCCCCCCTTTTAAAGTGATTCCATTGCTTATTTTTATCTGTATTTTTTATCCCTCCCTAGATCTTTTCCACAGATCTTCCAAACTCCTCTTAGTTACCGCAATTCTTTCCCTATCCATTCGTCCACCCACGCCCGCAAATCCCAGTGCCCCCCCCCCCCCGCTTAAGAGGGCGGGACGAAGCCCCGCGCACCCCAATTGATTGGATGATGATCAGTGTTGCCATCCCTCTGGCAGATAGTTTCGGTTTTGCCGTAGAACGCCTGAAACCAAACTTTGAGCCGTGATACTTATAAAACTACACGCAATATCGATAAGAACAATTACACCTTGTAATTCAGGGTCACTGCTTTAGCTGAAAAAAGCCGTAATCTTCAATTTAAAAAAAAAAAATATTGACCGGAGTTGCCCTGCTAACCTTTTGCCTCCTACTTTTTCCTTCAAAGAACGTACAACAAGATTTTAATTCAAACAAGCAATTTGCATTAAAGTAAGACAAAAATATTTCCTTAACTTCTATGTGTCATATTTTGCTCTAGATCAGGACTTCTGGTCGAGTCCCAGTGACGTGCAGACGCCAAATTTGGTGGAATGCTTGCAGGATTCACATCGTTTTCATCACTCCTGTCACTGCCCATCAAACTGTCGCCTGATTCACGAAAATCGGAAACGTAGAATGATTCGTCGTCACATGTGCCTGAGCATTAATCCCAATCTAAAAGATGGTTTTGTATCTCTTTGCCGGCTAAAGTGAACCTCCGCGCCAGAGCCATGTTCTAGCGCAAACGCTCTAAAATGACTGTTTTTTGTTTTGTTCTTTTAAGAGCAAAACAAATAAGAAAACTGCCCCAGGTAAATGAAGCAACAGGGGTGGTTTTGCCATATGCCAGAGAGCGCGCTCAACAAGGGCCGAAACTCGTGGTCGGGGTTTATGGTCCGTAAGGGGTTGCACGAGTGACGCTCGTTGTTAGTAGACAAGGGGTTAACATCGTGCTGGCATGTCGAAAACATGAACCACAAAAAAGAAAAAAAAAGCGAGCTTTGTCTGGCAACGTGTCTATAGATCGACCCTCATCTGCGACTCGACGAAACGGGGGAAACGAGGGATCAACCAGAATCTGGGCTGACGCCAGACTCGAACGAACAGTGATCACGCTAGAGACACGCAAAGCACGTTGCAGATAACAGTTCAAGGCGAGACAGGGAGAGCCGCGGGTAAACCCAAACTACAGAAAACACTCATTAACAAAAAGTGCAAACGCTAAAGGGAGAAAAAAAAAGAAGCAGTTTTCCCGCGCTCTCGACGAGCAACAAATCCCGTTGCAGCAGCGCGCGGATGCGGCAGAGAAAGGCAGCAGCCCGTTTCAAGGTCGAATTACGCCAGCCCCGCGAAATGGCCTCGTCACCCAAAACGAGCGAAAGCCACTCCCAGTTCTCAGGCGTCTTTCTCCCCCGGCCCAAAGGTTGCTTCGCGTCCCCACACACACGTCATCGAGGCGAGCGCGCCTGCTTGTCTCGTCCGAGAGCGCTCGACATTCGGCCGCTGCGCTTGCACCACCACGGCAGAAGCGAGTCGGACGAAGACGGCACGGAGAATCACGGAAACGTCAACGCTCACTTCGATACTGCCGCCGTTATGCGAGAGCAGCTGGCAAGTACCGAGGCTTCCGAGACTCCACTCAACTCAGCGACGAGCACAACGACGTCAGGCATAAAACCTTTGCGTGCGTAATCGTCCGGCCTAGACTGCCAAGGGACGGTCGGTGAATCGCTGACACACACACACACACGCCCGCAATAAAGCCCTCGTATCTCGAAAAATGAGGACATCCTTCGAAGATTGACGCCCGCCAACTTGGGACAAGCCAGGGCCGTGTCTTGGGAGAGTTTGGCCATTCATTGGTTTGAATAGGCGAGCATCTCGTGGCCAACCAGAGGCCGCGAAGCAGCCCCTAGCGGTGGTCGTGAGCCCTACAAATGCGACTGCTTAACCGGCTCCACGTAGCCTTGGCTGCGGTCGGACCTAAAACTGACCCCATTTCAGGGTCTACAAGATGTCGATTCATTACCAGCTCGCCTGCACACTATCAATGCTTACAATAGTACATTGTGTTTTACCTGAAGTACGGGCGCAACAGAATAATCTACAAGGAAGGCCCAGTGACAAGCGCTTTTAGTAGGCGTCTTCGTGCTTTCAACTGCGCTCGGACATGTGATGAAATAAAGTATACATGTAAGCACGAAGTGTCCCCCTCTGATCGCGGAAGTTTTCTCTCATCTACTCCCCGCTCAACCTTGAGCCGAGGGATATTCCACGAAACCACTGCCAACTCGGGTAAGCTCTGGCAGAAAGCTTGGTTGGTGTTAACTGAAGAAACGCCTGACTTCGGCTGCCCTACCATATTTTTGCGCGACCGCGAGTTACGGGAACCTCATTAAAAACGGGACAAGCACATCTCAGTAAACATTCTTCTTTAACGAGAATTGTTTTAATCGTCTGTATAACTGTTTCACGCGAACGAGGCGCATCCTTCAACACTTCGATCAACGGGAAAAAAAACATAGCACGATAGGAACTAAAATAATTGCTGGTTAGTATGAACTGAGCCATTCGAAATTAACCACAGACAAAATCAAATCACCTGTGTCCTCTCGCAAAATCCTTCCGATCCCGCGAAGCACAAAACGAAAGAGGAAACCCGCGAAAAAAAGGAAACTCGACACTTCCTGAGAGGCATGAGAATTTATGAAAGCCGGGCCCCGTTGAGAGCGGCGTGTTTGTTTTCCTAGATCGTTCCCTTCACGGTTACGCTTAGTCCGCAGGATTCAACCGATATCACGCCGTCCTTTACTATCGTCTGACAAACGCCAAAAGCTACAGATTACGAGTCGCACGGTCGAAGGAAGAAACAAACAAATCGATCGGGAAAAGGGCTTGCAGCGAATTCTCGCTCACTCCCACGCGCAGCGAAGGAAGCTAACCTCGAAGGAGGTGGGGAAAAATCGATATCTCGCTCCCCGGGATGATTTCGACGTGGACCCCTCCCTGGCTTCATCGCCTGGCACAGTTGCGTCAGCATTAGTCGGGTCCGCCTCAGCGGCGTCGCACAAGGATCTAATAACAATGCCACACCCGTCGCAAAATCAGGTCATTGCGTCGCGAAATGCGAACTTTACTATAGATCTCGGCTTGCTTTTCTTTTTTTTTTCTTTTTTTATCGCCGTTCCGTTTTTTTTTTTGTTATTTATTTTTATTTATCAATCGGCAAAGGGTTTCACAAGGAGCACCACACCGAGCACTCTAGTACAAGCATCGATTGAAATAGAAGCAACTTTTGATGCATTCTTTGCTCCCGAGATAAATATTTATCTCGGGAGCAAAGCCTCGTTGAAATGTTTTCATTCAAATACACCATTTGCAAGCATCAAGATTGTTAGTTTGCCTCGAGGACTTTTTCGCCCAACAGGATTGTCTTTTTGATGTAATATGCTGTCTGAGACTTGGTGCTCCGATGATGTGAACGTTTTCAAATGACCTATGAACACCATCCATCTTTACACCGCGCGAGGTCCCGAGGTGGAAGCATATCAATGCTGATTAGAGATTGTAGTGAGGGCGAGTCCATTTCCGGTTACAGTTGTGTCACCGAGGATTACGAAATACCAACGATACGAGCAAATCGTAATATTTTTAGCTGTCTTCTGCCGACCGCCTGACGGTAATCTACCCAAGTTCTTTTGATTTTTAGAATAATTTCTGATGTTTAGAAACACAAATCGCTATAACCTAATCTGCGGAGACGACTTCAGCATAAACATGTTACGCGATAGTGCCCATAAAAGAGAATTGGAAATTTTTATCAAACTGAATGGTTGTACGAATGTACAAATTCAAAAACGTTTACTTTACTTGTTCATAACACATTTTTCCCCTACTTGTATCAAAGCTGGTGTGGTTAATATAATCTTAGTGATCATTTTTCAATATTTATATCCGTGCACATAGACGGTTTGAATAAGTCGAAAATCAAGGGAAATTGTGACGTTTCAGAATATAGCACTGGGTCTTCTAGAGAGCTTCCGGCTAGAAACTTCTTAATCGGATTGGAGTGCTTTGTTCGAGAACTAAACAGGCGTCGTCTGGAAGCACCGATTGTGTATAGAAAAAAAAAATTAGGGCTGATGGATTAACTTATTGATTATTCGATTACTGCTTTAATCGCGATTGATTTTTTGAACCGGTTAAAATATGAAAAACAAAAAAGGTGATTTAACCCCTTTACCACGCAGACGTGGACGAGTACACCTGTATGAAGGCAAACTTTAGGTGAACATTTGACCTAAAGTAAACCGTAGGGGCGAGATTTGTAACTGCAAACAAATGGAGGAGGTTCTACGTGTCCCAACCATTTCAACGCCGTGCGAGTGTCCGCTTAGCGCAGTAGAGACTATTGTGAACAATCAAAGGAGTTCGCTATTGCTGGAGAATATCAACGAACATCTTTGCCTCTGCGGCTAGACTAATGATTTGCGAGTGTACGTTTCTTTTGATTATTATCATTTGCACATGAAGGATGATTTAAAATCCGAATTTTTTACACTGCGTCGTTTATCACATTCAGCAGATGCACAAAAAAAATAAGAATAAGAATAAGAATGAGAATGACTATTTTTTTAACAATTATGCATGAGAATGAACGAAACCGATTAATTAATTATGCGATTAAAAAGTGGCGATTAATCGGGTTAAAAATATTATCGACCCCCAGCCAAAAAACAAAACAAAAAAAGATGCAATGCATTTAACGACCATTTTATGTACTACATGGTAAAAGCAATTCAAAGCTAAATGCCAGTAACTCGAAGATCGAAATAGAAGTTCTATCTTCTTTCATCCCGTTGATGACGCTGAGATGATGTCAATTATTTCCCAGCTAAAAAATAAAATAAAAAAATAGCGCTAGCTGTGATTTGGACGGTATTCCAATAGACCAGTTAAATTTGTTTGATTTATAGCACCTTGTTTAACTTATATTTTTAACCTTAGTATAACTTGAGGGACATTCCCCAAGAAAACGCAAATAGCTAATGTGTATGTGCCATCTAAAAAGGGCGATAAGGACGAGATGAGCAACTATAAACCCATTTCAATCTTATCCTTTTTTTGTGTGTGTGTGCATTTAAAAATGAATATTGGAATTACGCATAGCAAGTTTTTACGATAAACACGGTTTATTGAGCGCTTCTCAGTTTGAATTTCGTATAAACAAGTCAATTTTGACCTTTGAACAGAAGGAATTTATACTGCAAAACTTGGAGGAGAGGCACTTAGGGCTTGGTGTATTCATGGACTTCACGAAGGCGTTCGATTGTTTGGGCCACGACATTCTTCTTGATTAAGGAACTAGGGTGCTACGGCATTAGAGGGAACCCCTTTAGAACGTTTAAAGGGCAACTCCGCTTCATTTTCGATATTTAGAAAACTATGCAGCCCTCTTCAGTATCATATAGGAAGACCCCATGTCAAATATTACGATCTAATTCCATCTATATATTTAATAAACTGGCCAGCAAACTTTCAAACGAGCCAAGTCGCCGAAATCTGCCAACTCTAGCGTGCGACGTGAGGCGCAATCGTCAGCGCAGTCAATGCGACGGGGTTGGAGCGGCCAACGTTGAACCACTACGCCAAAGGCATGACTACGTCATTCTCACGTTTTGGTTGTTTTTACTTCTCGGAGCGAAATTGAACGATGACGTCATGAGTTTCTCCTCCCGGTGTTGGCTCTACGGCGTCCACGTGATCACCGTAACGCGGATGCGCTAGTTTGCGCTGCCCTGCGCGTTTATCGCATGTCCGGTTTCTCCGCTCCCCCTCTCCTCTTTCGTGTTCTCCCCTTCCCCTCTCTCCCGGGCCATCACCATCCTCGCCATGCGAAGCGACCTACCCGCTTCGCGTGTCCTGTACCTCGCGCCTACGAACGTCACAAGACCACGTGGTTCGACGTGACGTGGCCATGACTCTGAGGACACGAGACCAATGTTGCCTGACGCAACCGAAGTTTCGGTTTCGGTATCGGCTGATGTTTAAATTAAGATTACACAAATAATATTCAACATTTCGCGAATCCGAAGACGTAGAGCTGTTGAGTAGTACTTTGTGAAATAGAATCACATGTAAGCCTAAATTTTTCGGAATTGAGCGGAGTTGCCCTTTAAAAGCTTACTTAGAACATTGAAAGCAATACGCTAATATCGCCGGATTTTCTTCTGAAACCAAGCCTATACATATGGAGTCCCTCATGGTAGCAGACTCGTTCCCTTTCTTTTCAACATCTGCGTGAACGATATTACCAGCATTAACACCGTGTCAAAATTTATAATCTAAGCAGATTACAATAGCATCTTTATTATCCTTTTTTTTAGCTACGAATGAGTATGAGCTATTGGACAGCGCGAACTTAGCTTAACTTTATACCTGGGTGCAGTGTAATTGCTCGAAAATAAATGCTAGCAAAGCTAAAGCCGTATTTTTTCGGCCGAAGAATAAAACAGTGGTTTTGATCAAATGCATTGTATTAAATTCATGTCCAATATAAATCATCAGTTCTTTTAAGACTCTAATCGGTATTTTTTTAAACATGTTATGGGATGAGCATATACATTGTTACCTCTAAGTTATCGCGCGTTATGGAGTTAACATATCGTCATCAGTCTGTGCTCCCAACCACTGTCAAAATTTTAATTTACAACTCGTTGTTTTATTTTCTCTTAAACCACTGCCACCTAGTTTGAGCACTATAACTTTTACAAACTTAGAAAAGCTACTTCTATTAAAATCTTCAGAATAATTTCGAGAGTTTGATATTATTCTCGTGCCGAACTGCTGCTTGAACGCCTTGGAGTGCTTGATATTAAAACATTATGCTACAACAAGCTTAGGAATTGTTTTAAATTTGAACAAACAAAAAAATCAACATTTGTTTCGCCGAATTAGCCTCCCTACTGAGTTCAATGCCTGTCTATTCCACTCGTCATGCAGACCGCTAGAAAGCTTCAAGATGTAAAAATAACTACAGATATCAAATACTAAAGTATAGGCTTCTTAATCCTTTGAAATGTCTAGACGAAAAAAAAAACCTAATTCAGAAACAATTTTATTTTCTGAACTTTGTCGTACGTTTTTAGAACGATAGTGTTTGTTTTGCTGTTAGTGCTTTTGGCTGAGCGTTTGTGATACGGCGATAGAGTGTTTATGCTGTTTGTAGTATATGCCTCTTTTCACTTTTTTTATAGACTTATTTCTGTGTGTATTTGATAAGGGTGCCAGGGCTCGTAAAGCTGTCTGTAAACAGTCTTTTTTTTTCTCGGTCTCATTTCATGATAATGTACTCTGTTCTTGATGGGAAATAAACGATAATAATAAGAATTATTATTATTATTATAAACAAGCCTGTTCTATACCACCTCCAAATGAGCTATTCTTGAATCGACGTGCCTTGACAACGTGAGGTCAGAATTGAAGTGTCCACCCTAAAACAAAAACAAAAAAGAACGCGAGATCTCAATGGACCTTTCCTTTAGGGATATAAGAGGGCCGAACTGCTGCTTGAACGCCTTGGGTGCTTGATATTAAAACATTATGCAACAACAAGCTTAGGAATTGTTTTAAATTTGAACAAACAAAAAAATCAACATTTGTTTCGCCGAATTAGCCTCCCTACTGAGTTCAATGCCTGTCTATTCCACTCGTCATGCACACATAGAGAAAATTAAACTTTTATGAATTTATTTGTGTTCGCTCAGTGGAAACAGGCCATAGCGAGCCAGTGTTGATCGAAACTTCCAAAACATGAATGGTGCAACATCACAAAAAAAAAAAAGAAACTCGGCGTGTGTGTGTGTGTGTGTGGGGGGGGGGGGGGGGGTAAATTAACACCACCTGGAATAATCAAAGTTTGCACATTAGAATTTTGACGTCATGACAGTGAGATTGAGCGAAGACAGTGATTGGACAAGAGTGCTGCGGCGGCGCCCGGTTGAGCCTCGTGTCCAATCAACACTTCGAAGGACGATCGAGCTCGGGTGCAAGCGCACGGCTGGCGCCATCCGATTGTTACGACGTTTCGTGGAGGAAGAGTGAGGCATCCGGAGAACCAGTGTTCTATCTAGATGGTGTTGGTTAGACACCCCCGAAAAACTCGGTCAATCAGCCGACCTGTTTCCAGAACCACAAAATCGAACGGGCGCGTTTTAGCTAATCGCAAAACGCGTATATCAGCTTAACTCTACGATGACGATTATGTCGTTTTGAAGTCCAGCATTATCTAATCAATAAAAGCGACATCAGTTTAGTAGCGTTAAAAATCTGGCGGGCGTCCTTGGTCGCACCGCGTCGATAAAGTATAAAACGCGATGTTTCCGAAGCGGCGACAATTCCCGTTCAATAATCGAGCCTTTTTTTTTTTTGCAGAAATTATGGTCTATACAAAATCGGACAGAACAGTCTCACGCTAGGTAGACATGGCCACGACAAAAAATCATTTGAAAGCAATGAGCTCTAACACATTCTTGCGCTCCAGTCATACATCCAACATACCCCTCCCCTTTCGTAGTCCGTATACGAGTCTATAAATTGTCCAAGTTGGGTTACGCCTGGGTTCAAAGAGCGTCAAAACATATAAGTATAGTGTAAATCCCCCGGCTCCCCTTCAAGAACATTATCCCATTCCGAGTGTCAGTTCCATTCGATGATTCGTGCAGAACGCAAGGCGGAGAAAACGCTCGCCCCAAGGTAGGAACGAAACTGTTCGACGGAAAAGCCATCAAACCCCGAATCGGTCCGAAAAGCGTCTTGCTTTTCCGAACCAAGCGACCGAGCGTACTGTACCGAAACCTCCGGCTTGCCACAGTGCGCAGCAGTCGCGCGCCCGCTACACCTCCCCGCCTGCCCTCAGGGTCGGCGCGCAAGTTAGCCCAAATACGGTCCCCCCCCCCCCACGCTGTCGCGCGGTAAATATAGGTCGACGGATACCGAGAACGACGACGCGTTATACTGAGAACAACGAGCAGAGGCATCGTTCCCTCCACGACACACGGATGCTCACGCCTGCTCAAGGCTACTTCACACGAACACAGATTTGCGTTTGACCGTAACCGAGTGCGTGGCTTTCCCTCGTAACCGCTCACGAGGAGAGAACAAACTGGCACACTAGAGAGTTTGAGCAGATCGTTCCGCCGCCGACTCCGATAACGATACCAGATACTCCGCCGCCGCCCTTGCGCACGCATCGTATCGTTATCGGGGCTATCAGAACGATCTACTAGGAACTCTCTACTGGCACCATCTATCCGGGAGTCTTGGAACTGCGTACAACGAGACTGAATATATGCGAGGTTAAATCTACGAACTATGAGCAGTAGACGTTTATAACAATGTTAGAATGACTTTCAAAATGCAAAAAATAATTTGGGAGGAAAAAAAACTATCAGAATATACACGCTGGTAGAAAGGGTTCCACGCTAATGTGTGAACCGGACTTTAGGACAGTCCCAGCAACGCGACCATAACGTTCGCACGAAGTGGTTATTGGCGTTCGGCAATGGTCCTTTCAAACAAACAAACCGGGGACTCTGGTCTCAGAGCAACCACCTCCGAAACACGGACAGCATTTGACTAGAAGGAACTATCGTAAACACGGCAATTCGAAAACTCGAGTCGCTGAAACTGTAACAGTCCGTTTCATTCGACCCAATCCGACGTTCGTCCGACACAGCAGACAAGCCAACGAGCGAATCAAACAGACTGACCAAGACGGATGACAAAATCAGCGCCACTCAAACGCACAGCCCTCGGACGCGTGACGCATCGTAATGGCGCGAATCGTCTGCTCGGAGCCAGAAGAGGCCTGACAGTGAGAGAAGCGATGCCCACTTATATATATATTTTTTTTTTTTAGGGCTACGGCGCGCCAACTGGGGGAGGCACCGCCACGCCCAAGGACCGTCCGTACACACGAGAGCGCGTTCCGTCAAACACGTACAATGCTGCGGCATCTGGCACCAGCTTTTTTTTTCTTTTCTTTTCCTTTTGTTGTAATTTTCTGCGCATGCGTACACCCTCTCCCCTGATTCTTTTTTTCCCACTGTCGACATTTTCGGGGAGCACCGTCCCGCACGACCAGCATTGTCAGTACCCATTTTCGCGCGCTTTTCTGACGGTTTAATTTTAAGTATCGGTAGTATAAAAAGCAGTGAAAACCGATACAACGGTATGATGCCAACGTGTTCTGACGGGCGGCGGCGTGTTGGGCTGCCGCCGTTCATTCGTGGTTCGCAGACAACCCCCCTCCCCTTGGTTCACAGCTTTCCCCCACCCCACTGCCTCTCCTCAGACGGAATGAAAGGGGTTCGGCGAAAAAGTGCGGGCAGCCTCAGCAGAAACGTTTCCAACTCGCCCCTTCCCGCGGGCTCCGTAAACAACGCTTTTTTAGAGGCACCAAGCACCTCCGCCCATCCGAGGAGCTTAACTTTTGAGCAGTTAGCATGCACGCAAAGCTATCTCCAGATTGCGAGAGCTGTCCGTGAAATGCCAGTCTCGAGTCCCTCCAACAACAGGAAGTTTTGGTAAATCGTTTCGCTCGCGCGGCTGCGCTAGGGGCAAGTCACCCACAGCACGCTTGCGACAACTACAGCCAAGAAGAAAAAAAAAACTGACTAATAATCAAAAAGAAATTAAAAAGAAAAACTAGATTAGTTAACGATACCTTACCCTGCGAGAGAAGAACAGAAGGAGGCCCGCCGAATGAAAAGCACGACCTGTTCCAAGGTTAGAGGCAGAATCATTCGCAACAAGTGCATGTCTTCCTCTTGTATCAGTCTTATTCAAAGCGGAACCGTTCCTTACGTTTTAGAGTGAAATGTCATATGTACGATAAAATGGAGCACAGATGAAAAATATCCAGCTTAGGAAATATTTACAATGACAGAGAGAAGGTAACATGTGTACGTTTATACTTCCCAAAGCAGCCCTCGTGTATGCGCACTATCCACAACAGACAGGACAAGTTCTCAAGCTACACAATCACGAAATGCGAGAAACCAAAGCCCAACCAAATCAAGCCCACATCGTCCATTTTCACCCCACAGCTCAAACTCTCCAACAAAAAACAGGACAAAAAAAATGAGTTGCAAAAACGTTTGCACTTGCTTGTCCAAGTTCCAACGCCACGGAGGGAACAGTGACATTATTTCCTGCGAATGTGAATCGTTTCCTTAACTCGCGTTTGAAAGCGTAGCTCCTTGCTAACAATCACCGTTGAAGTCCACACGGGAAAACAATTGTTGCATTCTTCCAGATGCTTCACCATTTCTGAGTTCGCCGCCTTTGACAACACATCCCCTTTGTGTTCTAATATACTCTCGCTGACATAACGGCCTGTCTGCCCAACGTACGAAAAACCACAAGCCGAGGGAATGTCATACACGACATTTTATTAAATCCACGGCCGGATCCCCGTGCTTTTTTCCCACACTCCTCATTTACTCCCGAGAAAGGTGCCAAACGGCTGAGCTTTAAGTGATTTCTGAAAACTACTCTGACGCCAAACCTCGCCACCAAGCCCTTCAAATTGTGAGAAACAACATGAAAAGAAAAAGAAAAAAAAGCTGTAGGCATACCCACTTTTTTCTGTCTTCCTCCTTCCTTCCCTAATGTCCAGACTAACCAAGAGTTTCCTTGCTACACTCACCAGAGCTTGCGTGGGATAACTCAATCGAACTAACCGAGAGAACTGGTACAAAACGTGTCACTTGAGAAATATTCGCGGGATCACAATATATTACTTCGTAAACTTGATTTATATGGTATTCGCGGTTTGCCTTTATCGCTTTTGAGGTCCTATTTACACCATCGAAATCAGTATGTTTCCATTGGTAAATATTCATCTGATATCAAACCAGTTCGGTCTGGCGTCCCACAGGGAGTATACTTGGACCATTTCTTTTTAATATCTATATAAATGATATTGTCAATATAAATCCATCGGCAAAATTTGTAATATATGCTGACGACAGCAGCATATTTTTTCCGGCATAAGCAGCAATGAACTTATCGATGTCGCCAATTTAACATTGTCTAAATTGTACGTCTGGGCACGAGATAATGGTCTGAACATTAATACCGAGAAAACAAAAGCCATAATTTTTCGACCAAAAAACAAGAGTGTAATAATAATGCGAGACATCGTATTGAACTCCGTCCCAATCGAAATCGTTAGCACTTTTAAAACCCTCGGAGTATTATTTTCAGAACGAATGTCATGGGATAAGCACATTGATCACTTAGCGGCAAAACTGTCACGTGTTATAGGACTAACATACCGTCACGGTTCTTCCCTACCCGTTAACGTAAAACTATTAATATACAATGCCCTGTTTCAGTCCCATTTAAATTACTGTAGCCTCGTTTGGAGTAACACGACGTTCACAAACTTACAGAAACTATATTTATTGCAAAAACGAATATTGAGAATTATTTGTAATGTGCCTTATGATTACCATAGTGAGGGTTTGTTTCGAAAGTTCAGAATGCTAAAAATATTTAACCTCTATGACTATAGATTATGCATCAGCTTAAAACTCGAGAGCAAAAAAAATACGCGTTTCTTGTCAGGCTTATCCGAGTTAGTGCCGAACGATCACGTCTATTTAACCCGACACATGGAATATTGGAAGGTTACCGGCTGTAAGACAAACTATGGTACACAAACTTTACGTTACACTATACCTAAATTGCTCAACTACCTTGCCAGAAACGAAATTTGTATAGACTCCATATCAACTAAAGATTTGCGTTCTTTCTATTTGCGCTTGTGATTATTCATCGATGCCTACTATGTTACCTATTATCTACTTGTTTGTTTGAACTGTATTGGGTTATTTTAGGGTTAAAACAGTGTCTACTGTGTAGTGTTTATAATAATTCTGATGAAGTTTTTGTCTTTCTTATGTATATGCGTGTGTGCATTTCTATCTTTTTTTTCTTTTTTTTTTTCTTTGTGCTGCTGCGCTTGTCATTGTATGGGGCTTCGGGCTCGTCAAGCCTCCACTGGAGGCTTTTTCCCTTCTGTCCCTCCAATTCATTTGGAAAATAAAGTTATTATTAAAAAAACTTATCCAGGGCATTCCGAAGGGGCGACAACTTCAGTACAGTAAGAGCGGTTTTGGCGCGTCTTTCCCGTAGCGCCAGCACAGCCCTACTTCTGAAAAAAAAAAAAACTACACATCTAGAAAGGAAGAGAACCGCTCGCAGCCTTCTCATAAGTAAAAGAAAGTTCTGGAGCTCGGACTTTTATAAAAGCCACGCACCTACGGACATTTAGTCTCTCGGATACACAAATGAGAAGGTCATCCAACATACCTTCTTATCGTTTGGTTCCGCTTTGGTTTCCCAGAATTCGTCATTGTGTAGCTTGATAACTTGTCCTCTTTTTTGTTGGATAGCTCGACCCTGTAGGGTGGAAGTGGGTCAAATGTCAAAGTCATATTTGAAGTTTTACGTGCCAAACCAACGACGGGCATCTGGCACGCCCCAGCGGAGGACTGAGGATTAATTTCGACCACCTGGGGATCTTTTGACGTGCAACCGAAAGCTCGGTTACACGGCGCCTTCTCCGCAATAAGCCTCCGTCAGATTGCGGGCACCTCGGCCCGGATTCGGTGGAAGTGGGTCCCTTGTTGGAGTGTAAGTATTGTCGAAGCGTGTTGAAGTTTAAATCCGTCTTTTGTTGGAGAGGTTGACCTTGTAGGGTGGAAGTGGATGCAGAGGGTTGGGTTCATTCTCCCTTCGGGCAACAGATAAGACGGATAGATGATATGCGACTTTCGCGATCACTGAGGGTCGTCAGCTGGCTATACAGGGAGGCTGATGTGAATAAAAGTAATATTCATCGAGCTCACCTGCGCCTTTAATCTTTTTACACAAAGGTCAAAACGCCCTCTCAACCGATCGGTGTATTCGGTCTAGGTCATGCTACAAGCAACCAACCGGTTACCAACCCGTCAACCAGTACTACCAGCGTGCCGACGTGTTCGTAAGCAATAAAGACAAGTTCACAAGAGAAACAGTTAAAAGGCGAAAACCCGGCGCCTTTTTCTTCACAGTGGAATTCCGCAAACACTCCAAATGCCAGACTCTCACAATCCTTCCAAGCAGTGTTGCCGAATCGTAGGAAATTTCCAACCTTGTGTGGAAAGCCTAATGCCAAGGGGCAGGCACGTATCCAGGGAGAGGGGGGGGGGCTGGCCCCCCCCCCTCTCCGAAAGCTTCCATTTTGCTGGGGCCTCCTCCTCGCCCCTCCCCCTCATACAGCCTTTTGTCATGGGCGGGGCCCCCCCGAAACAAAATCCTGGCTACGTGCCTGCCAAGGGGTGAAGATAAACCTAATTTAACCGCACGAAAATATATGAAGTTCGAGTTTAGTTCCCCGTTGAACCCTGAAGCTATGTTTGTGAGGAATTTTCCACGACTCAGCAACACTGCTCCAAGTGACAAAGAAGGGAAGGAGAGCGAGACAAAGAGAAGTGAACGGTCCGGCAAAAAGAACGACTTCTCCACCCGTTTTATTGCAATGAGGAAAAAAATACAAAAAAAAATCCCGTCGAACGTATTTTATTTAACATGAAGGAAGGAACATCCTTAGAATTTGCACGGTGCCACCAAATTGGGAACCCCTCACGTGTTTTTATCTATGGAACGGGAAGTGCACAGATGTCGCCTGGAAACTCAGGCAGTTGATAAAAAAACGTGTCTATTACATTTTGGAGACATTGTTTCCAATCCCAATCAAGATCAACAGGCTTGTCTTTAGAAGAGAGCTCCACTCCAGAGTCTCAACAAAGGGTCGGCCACTCGATCCGTGTGACGAAAATCTTGCGGACTGGTCACGAACAAAACTAAACAGAGACGTCGAGCGTTCTCCCGGAAATTGCAAACGTGGCGCCGGGATACGACAACATTTCGGGAGCTCCTGCGTGTACCCCGACCTCCGCCAAATCGTCTTCTTTCCAAAAAGACTTCCGAAGAGAAAAATCAGGGCGCAAGCGAGCTCGTGAAGATTAGACGTGGCACAACCCCGAGACTGCGGGTAAGCATAGGCAGACACGCACACGAAAAGTCTCGAGATTTTTCGTGCGTCTGTCGTCCCTTGCTCACCACCTGCAGTCTCGGGGTTGTGTTATACTAAGACTTCTGCGCTTCCGCAGGCCTCCTTACGCAGCGGCGACGCCCCGAACTACGGCTGGCCAGAAGAGTTGCGCTAGACCTCTTCTGCCTCCTCCGCGACTCGGAAGAGGCAGGGGAGGTAGCGCAACTTCCCTACCGGACGCCAGCCAAACGCACTTTGAGCCTTCGCCGCTTGGTGTCGTCTTTATGTAAAAGGTTTCAGTCACCGCCTCCGTTCCGACAGCCCTCAAAATACCGGTAGAACACTCTCTTGATCAAAGCACCACACGTGCGTCAGGCGCGAAAAGCTCGATGAAATCTTCCCATTCCACAGTGCAAAGGGCCGTCACGCAACGGGGCCACAGCAATAGGGTTAGTAGGTCGTTCCAAACACCTTCTATAATTAATTCTATAATTATTTTCTTTTCGTGCCCCGGAGCAGCCTCGCGGTTTTGATGTAGTGGCAAAAGATATAAAATTTAAGAGATCCAATTCGTACACTTTCACAGATGATACAAAATGAAAAAGGTCGAACTCAAAACGGGAAATTGTCAAAAAAATCGCACAAAGCGATCACACTAGAAACAGTTCTCGCTTCTTAGAAAATTAAAGACAAAAAACAAATCACGAAGAAATTTTTCGTAACATAAAATCCCACAGAAAGAAACTGTTCCACATCAAAGAGTCTTAAACGTAAGAATTCACAAGCTAGTTTACGCTTGAAACATCAAAAATGTCCAAGCGTGGAGACGCGCGAGATCGTTAAATGAGAGTTGCGTGCAAATTAATGGTAATGTATTTTTCTTGACGGAAAGGATAAAACAGAGTGGTGTCCAGAAAAAGCGAGCAGGTGTACGAAAATGTACAGAGCTTATTAGGCGGAAGTGACCATGAATTACTTTGTGTAGAAAGAGAATATCACGGGCGAGTCAGCGAGTAAATAGATTTTGTAAACGGAGACTTTTGAGTAAGTATTCGTAGTCATAATACCGTGTTCTGTTGAAATACCCATCTATATATAACGAATAAAACGCTCTTGCCGAACTCAAGTTTTGTTTGTATAAGGCAGGAGAATAGATGTGCAATGCAAAAATAATTCCTAAAGTCACATGACAGGCAAAAAAAAAGTAGACCAAGCATTCGTACAGAAGAGGCAACAATCTGTGTAACACGAGCAGAAAAAAAAAAAAGAAAAAGCTTGGTGTCGAAATAGATTTTGAGGTCACGAATCATGGTGACACGCGTGATAGTAACGGACTGAAGATCATAAGGGTGAGCTTTCGTGACATTTTCAGTTGTTTTGTTTTGTCTGGATTAAGCATAAAGAAATTTGCCGACCACCACTCAGAAACACAGTTCCTATCCTCTTGTAAGATACTGCAATCAGAGGACGATCGATACGATGCATGCGCAAAGGCGTCGGCGGAGCATCGGGTATCGCAACCGCAGTCATGAAAACGATCTACCAAAACTCAATACTGGCGTCCGGAGTGGGCGAGCCGGCCGCCGATCCAGAAGGAGCCGTCACGACCGCGCGAGTTCCGCAGCACGGACTCCAGTCCCAAGAGGGGGTCCGGCGAAACGAGGCCGGGCTCGAGCCAGGCATCTCCATCGATCCTCGCCGACGAATCCACTGTCGGCCGGACGGGAAGAACACCAGCGCAGCCGTCCAGAGCCGGAGCTCGCATATACGATGAGGACCGGGCAGCTGTCATGCCGACGGCATTCGGCACGTGGCAGCCAGACGAATAGGGCAATATTACCTAGAAGAAGGGGCCTGAGCCATTCCCCTCCCTCCCTCCCTCCCTCCCTCCCTCCCTCCCCCCCCCCCCACACACAAAAAAAAAAAGAAAAATGTCATCACTAGTAGTAGATCTACGCAGCGCCGCCTAGCTCGCGTCTGCATCGTCACCAGCCGCATGGAGTGGGATCAGGGATCCACTAACGATGACGTCATGCGCAGGCCTTGTCTTCCCAAGTGGTATTGGATATGGGCGCGTTCTTTTGCCAGATAACGACGCCGTGGGAGGGCATGCGATACCCTCCCAGCGTGGCTCTCTCAGGGCCAACAGACAACGGGCATCGACGGAGTAACCAACCGGGTTTACTCGGAGACCGGTTCATTACGCCGGTCTTGGTTTATTTCCGATCCTTTGGGTTATGCTGTTGCAATTACATCGCCGCTCTATGTTCCGTTAGTGAGCACAACTAACGAACACTGCACGACACAGCTGGCACGAACATTAGCTACCCCACCTATGTGCGGTTTCATAGTACGGGCCTACTGTCGTCAGGTTTCCGTTTTTCGTCCCTCTACACCAGTGTCCCGCGAAAAAAAGTACCATATTCCCCGTAGAAGCGAGTTAGCGTGGCGAAATATTTACGCCAATATAAACACATAAAATACGGAATGAAAGTAACCACCTAAAACAACATCAGGAAACCTTCGCCCATAGCCTCCTCTATACTCACAAAACCTGGCAGTTCGACGACGGAGCCACAGAGTGCCCGGTCGCAGATTTGGAGCGCGAGGATCTGCTACAACAGAGTATCAGAGAGACATTTCTCGGGGAACCTGGACGTCAGCGCACAGCTTTAGCAGCGGCGAGGACCCGAAACACACTTTGTTCGCTCGGGAGAAGTGTGTTTCGGCGTCTCGCCCGCAGCAGGGCGCCAGTCACGTGGCTCTCCCTCTCCATCCGTCATCTGCCGCTCCACCTTTTCCATTTCGGCGACCGCTTCTCGTGGCACAGGCTTTGTCAGTATAGAGGAGGCTATACTTCGCCGCATTCGAAGACAGGAGTGCGCGCGCTACCATCGTGAAGAGTAGGTTGTGTTGGACCAGACGATAAATAATGCGAACTAGACAAAACAGTAACCCGAGTTTGAAATAGGTAAAGAGCCAAGTCCTCACCACGAAAAGCTGGACAACCGCCAGCCCGCAATCCCTATCCCCGTAAACCGAAGAAAACGTCCAGTGTTCAGTCCCAGCGCCGGTAGCGCGCCACGTGAGTTTGTACCACTGCGCCCTGTCACTTACAAGGAGTACGCTCGGGGTTCGTTCGCGGGGTACGCCATGGTACACCTCGACTCGGCCAACCAGCGCGTTTACCCTCCTCAAGTAAATAACCGTGAAATAAAAATCGTTTTGTTTTCCTTTCTTTTTTACCTGCAAGATGGAAACAAGCCTGATGAGTACTTTTTCTGCAACGTATGATAAATTGTCATTAATCACTACGTCAAAACAAAATATAATCATATCGTTCATCATTTCATCAATAGCACAGGTGGAGATCAGACTTACTATATCATTCTCCAAAAAAAGAAAAAAAACTTTTTTTTCTTCAAATTTTCGGAAATTTTGCACCCTTAGCGAGGTACGAACAATAGCGTGTTTTATCGTACTGGCTGCCCGACACGGTCGGCACACCCCGTTCCAACCGGCTGAAATCACCTCTCGAAAACGCCACCTCACGGTCACTACTCGGACTGCTATATAGTGTCATGCACAAATTGGCCAATTTAGCACCAAACATAGATTAAAAAAAAGACGTTGCATAACCCTCGGGCAAGTAAAAAAGAAAAAAAGAGAAACCTCTCTTCCTTTCTCTCATTATATATATATATATATATATATATATATATATATATATATATATATATATATATATATATATATATATGAGAGAGAGAGAGAGGAGGGAGAGAGGTTTCTTTTATATATATATATATGTATGTATATATATATCGCCTGTTAATCAGCGCGACTGGTGGCCCAAAATGGGGAAGGCCATGCTACCGAATGATTGGGCACGAAACGACGAGCGCTGCGTCACAGTTCGGCAGGGCACTCGGCTATTCGAGCGCGAGATCGGGTCCAGTGATTCCAGCCGCGGGCCGTCTCAGAGTTGCCAAGATCCCGCATAAGATGGCGCTACCTGTCGAATCAAACTTCACCGCCCGGGGGCTCTAATCCGGACAGCTGGCGAAAAAGTCTGCAAAGAATCCGGCGGCCGTGACTGGCCGGCACCGCGCTCGTCCTTGGCGCCGTCCAATCACGGCGGTCGAATTCCTCGCCGACGTTTTCGCAAAGTGTCCAGATTAGAGACCCTGGCCGGTATCGAAACGCAGCGGACGCTATGAGCCATCCTAGTCAATCTAGCACTTTGACCGTATCACTGAACTCCGTGCGTCGCTGTACATGCACGGCACAGCGAGAGCGACGCACGGCACTGTGCTCACGCGGAATGAGACCGGCTCCGACGGCCCGTAGAGTCAGCTGCGGTCAACTGACAAGTGAAACCAACAAGAAATCTATCGTTTCTGCCCAAAACTAATTTTCTCGCATAAAAAAAATATTTACGAAAATAAAGATGCCGACTTCGAATGAGGCCAGCCTCTGTAATAGCGAGTTCGTTTCACGGCACTCGTGTCCACGCGTGCCCACTCGCGGCGTAAAGCGAGTTCGTTTCGGCAGGCACTCCACGAGTGGTTGCACTCTCCGAGTTCGTTTCAGCGGCGGCACCCCACGCGTGCATGCACTCGCTGCACCGAGAAAATCGGGCGTGCGCCAAAATGCAATCCCGTCATGCCTCGCTCCGGCGAGGCCGGCGAAGAGCGGGAGCAGACGACAAGGGTTCGTCTGCTACGATGTGTCGCGGAACCGAAAGGAAAAAAAGTAGATTTTCTGATAGAAATCGCGTCCCGCGGGCAACGGAATCAAACGCCAGCTTGAATTGTGAGCGTCTGCTATTTCATGAAGGAAGCCATTGACAACCCGTGCTTTATTTGCAGGTCTTAAGTCGCTCTGTTGCCGTACAGACGCTGAAATATACCAGTGTGTCAAGAAATACTCAGAACAAACGCATCAGCGCCCCCCGAGATGTTTATCACCATCCGTGTGCGGGTGAAAAATTGAATATTTGTCGACAAAACTCCCCAGCAGAAACCTCTGACTGCCCAATAAGCATCAGAGAAAGCTAAACATAGTGACTTTACCCGAGGCTTGGGCAACATCATCATGTTTAACATTTACCTACGTCAGCTAACTTGCCCCGTCGTATTTTGTTCGAGAAAGCTCTCGTTCTCGACGCCCTCACCAAGGCTAATATCTGATCCACCTGTAATGACGATTGAAATCGAAAGTCCCACGAAAAGTTTTGCTGGATATTCCAACAGACTTGTTTTAATCCGTACCATTTCAGGGGTTCACGCATAATACCATGCTCAAACGGATCAAGCTTCTGCTCGGACAGCATCATCAGTTTTCTTCAGTGTAAACGGTTATAAGAATTGAAAGATTGCAACCAGCTGCTTTGTAGACAGCTGGTTGCGGAAATTTACGCCGTCTGTAACTATCTTTACGACAGTCGAGTTGCTTGAAGTCATCGCAACTATAAACTACAGGTTGCAACGACCAATGTTTGTAGATAAACGTTGGTAGCGACTGCGCACATGCATTCACACCTATCATTCCGAACAGAAAGGCGGTAGTTTCGGTTTGAGGTCGGTACCTTTTCTACAACGTAGATGGCGGCAGCATCAGTCTTCTGCACTCGGTGCATTGGGCGTGTTCGTTTGAGTCCAGTTCTCCGTGCAACACTCTGCGAGTGCGATGCATTCTGGGAGAGAACTCGAACGGTGCCAGTGCGTGTGAAACGAACTCGCTGTAAGTCTTCAGGCTCTTTTAAACCAGCAAACTATTGGCCTATTCGTCCAGTGCAGTAAACGCTTTCCACTTTAGTACATGAAAGACTGGCGGGGAGAGAAGGAAGCTTCCGTGTACCACGAACCGCACTGCACCGGTGCGACGCGGGCCCAGACAAATTGGCCATATGTCTTTCCCCTCACTCACTGTCCAATCCGCGTTGAATGCAAGACGCAAAGCGGCCGACCAACCAAGAAAGCACAAAGAATATCCACGGATCGATTGCGGAACGGCCGACTTTGAGCCTCTCCAGCTTATCTACCGCAAAAGCGAACCGAAAACAGAAACCAGATAAGATAGGGAACTCCGGCCAGATGCCGGCACGGCCGTAGCCCGCCATTCAAGAAAGCCGAAGAAAAGCAGCCGCCGCTAACCTCCTATCAGGCGTAACGAGGCATGACACACCGGGTCGATATAGTTTGCGGCTGCGTGAAAACAATTTTAGTTTTCTCCTCCGATGTAAACGATAAGGAAAACGAGGTAGGCACGGACGAGCACTGCGTTGAGGTGAGCGCGCTAGTATTGGCGACTCTAGAGCCACAAATGAGCTGCGCTTGGAGTATCGGCACTCTGTTCCCCAACATTGTTGTGGGCGCCGCGCTTGATCTTGGCGCTGGCCAATCGTGGTGGTCAGCCACCTCGCCGACTTTCTCGCCCAATGTCTAACGGAGAAACCCAGGGCATCACTGGAACGACTGCGGCCCGCGGTTTGGAGTCCCCTGGGCTAGACCAAAAAGCAGCTGTGGCGGCAGGTTCGCTGCCAGCCTTCTCGTGCGAATCAAATATTCACAGCACGGGCGGTCTGAAGACGAAGCGATGAAAGTAGGTTCAGAAACATGCGATGAAAATCGCCAATAATATAAAAGCTTAGAAACAACCCCTATGTTCTAGACCATTCCGGAAATACGCAGCGCCTCCCATTGTCTTTTCCACGCAACTAGTAATCAGATGTGCGGCGCGATAACCCACGAATAAAAGGAGAGGTTCATATTGGTTTAGCAATTGGCGATTTCAGAACGCAAAGAAAGCAGGACGATAATTAAACAGGGTACGTATCGGCTTTGTCGTGTTTTCGGCCGAGCCTATATCGGAACGGATCCACAATTCCCTGCGCGGTGCAATTTAGGATTCACGAGAGGCATTGGGGGGTTCTTCGGGAACGTCTAGTCTTTCTTTAGTTTTGGCACAGACGAGGTCGCTCAAACACTGGCGTGACAAGGATTGCGCAGACCGACTGCTCGTCTCGAAACAGTCTTTCTTTCAGGGTGCTCAGAGAGTTTGGACGGACGGTTACAACGAGTCAAGTAGCCTGGTCATGACGTTGGGAATTTCCTCTTAGCTTCGTACTTGACCGGATTTCAAGAAAGCCTTTTTGCTATCACCAGCTAGCCACCTACACTCCTTGTGCTCACATCGTTCCACTTATCCCCCAAGGATGGCCCACTCAGAGAAGGCCAACCCCAAGACCCGAGGAATACCCGTGGTCGGGAGAACAAGAAACATTTGAATAAAAGGAGGGCCCTGACACGTTCAAATCGCTCGACTGATGCTCCTGCACAGACCACCGATTAGAGACCAGTGCTCCCAATCCACGGCTCAATGTTCAGTGCAGTCCAAGAACTGCCTCTTAATACTATGTCTATACTCTGTCTCACTAAAACCGTGCAGTACAGCCAAAGCTACAGGGGAAAGAGTGTATCGCGACCTGTTCAAGAGGAGGGAAAGGAGGAACGGGTGAATCCCAGCCCAGGCTCCTCTCCCGTTCCTCCTCTTCGAGAGGTTGGCATACTCTCTCCCCTGTAGCTTTGGCTGTATTGCACGGTTTCAGTGAGGAGTATAGATATCCGATCAAGCTTTGCCATGTACTACGCAAAGGATCTGGTGCTCAGCGCAATGGCAGCAATCAAATTCCGAGCAGGTGAACCAAAATGCAAGACAATCATTCCAAACGAAATTCACTCAGACCAGAGCCACTACACATATCGAGCGTGGGATATCCGGTTGGTGTTCTGTAAATTGTGGTTTGAATCCAGTTTAAAGCCCGTAGTGTAAAAACCACCCAGCAAATGTGGCCATTCAAATATTTATTGACATAGTATAGTGCTCTTAACATAACAATGCATATTTAATTATATTAGTTTATCCACAACATTGCGTTTTTCTACAACTTGAGATACAATCAGCCTATCGCGCAAAAACTACCTGGCCCAAACATTTCACCTTAATTCATCCACCAAGCTTAAAGGGGCGATGCAACAATTTTTGTACTTTGCGCAAATACCGCTTAGAACGGATCCCTGACGTTAATGACCTATGAAACACGCGTTCGTTTTTCATCCCACGTAATAGAAGTCCCAGAAAAAATATTAAAGAAAAACGAGCAGCGTTCACCCCCTCAACTCGCAGCCAGAACAAGCGGCCACGTGATCTGGAGCCGATTATATGCCGCCAATGCTGATCATAGCCACGCGCTGGGGTTGGCAAGGCACAGGACACGCGCTGAGTTCCAGACATTGTTATGGCTCGGCTATTGTCGTCGTTGAAGGGATTGGACACGGTCCACTACCCGAATGCTTCTCGAGCTAGTAATTATCACGAGCCAAAATCGTGTCCACGCAATGCTCGGGTCCAATCTATGAGCTGCATTCAAATATCGTCACTAGAGGGTACTGCGATCCCCACGTTACGTCATCAAATTTTGCAAAGGAGAGATTGAATGAAAATGATCGCTTTTGTCCTTGAAATTACACCGCAACAAAGGAGTTTCTCGGCCAGTGGCGTTGCGTGCGAGTATCCTTGAGTCCCACCAGTGCCAGTAAGCTCGTGTAAAGTGAAAACCATTCCAATTGAATATCGTTGCACCGCTCCTTTAACAATGTGTGCATAAAATAAATAAAGCTAAAAACGTCACAAAAAAAAATTTCCAATGTGATTTTTGTGTTGCGCTGTTTTGGTGTGTATACACATGTTCTATATGGATATGAGATATATATTCTTTCCAATATTCCGTGGTTTTATTTTTGTCCATGCAGTTTTATGCCTAAAGTGCTCCATCAAATTTATTGTTTCTGTCAAAGCATATGCTGCCATCTGTTTATGTAAGTGCCTGCATTGTGTATTGATTGTCACTAATGGGATTTCTTTTTTTAATGCTGTTGGAAACTGCATGGGAACCAGGATCTGTTGTCATGTAGTATGTAAAAAAATAAAAAATAAATAAATAAATAAAGATATTTGTAATTGCTATTTCCTCCATAGTGTGCTATTTACTGTTTCTGCTTACAGGTGCTATCAGCATTAATTCCTTCTACCCATATGTCTTACCTACATGCACTGCCCTTTATATGCACTCTAAGAAAACAAGCAATAAAAACTATCCTGTCACGAAATGAAGGAGTCAGATACAACACTAAAGAAGCTGCACGCGTATTTTCTTTAAATCGTGCAGCCACTTTTTAAGAACAAACAGAACTTTCTGCACACAAACTTCAGTATGTGTTTTGTGTTTAGTACTGTAATACTGGCATACTTTTTCTTGTTTTTGATTAAGTATGACTTAATACTCACTGGACAAATAATACAGAAAACACTGATGTAGGAAAGAGTAGACCATCATATTAAATTTCTTGTTATGCCAAAAATATCTGGCTATCTTTTCTGCAAAAATAGACGTGCGACATGGTGGAGAAGCCCCTGAAATTTTCGAGTGGAAAGGAAATGTCTACTTTTGATAAACAAATACCTGCTTAGAAAAACGATAACGGAGTAAGCAAAAGTTTGCTGCGCTGCAATAGGTGCCGGCGTGCGGCACCTACTGCAGTCTGATGCAAGAAACATCAACCCACAGCGTTCAGTGTCCGCATAGTAGTCTCAATGTGAAAGCCTTGCAACTCTGCCCATTTTAATAACAAGGTGTGGACGAAAGCCAACCACTTGTATCCAGCAAACTGCAAATCAACCAAGCCCCATATGTGGCTATATAGACCTTTTCACCCTCCGTCGCATGGGCGCTGCCATCTTAGAATCACGCGACCAACCGCCATAAGGTGGCTTCAAATCGTCGCCCCCTCTACCCTCCGCGCCTCAACAAAAACGTTGTATTTGCCTTTTATTTTTTTCCGGCACGTTTTATTGCGATTTTTTGTCTTGGTTTGTGAAGTGTCGTCTTATACTTATTTTTACTACGTAACTCCATGCCATCATTATGTGCACAACTTCTGCACTTTATTTTATAACAGGTTATGACCATTTGCACCGTTGGGGTACCGGACACTTGAAGAAAGGAATGAGCGTTAGCACTGGTGCATATTAAGTATGTAGACGTCTCTAACACAGGTTGAGAGCCAAATTATTTGTGACAGAAGAAATTCGCTTGCCGTAAAATACCAAGCAAGCGCCCACTAAAAATTTAGAGATAATAGCGGAAAAATGGGGGATGGGTGCTTGTATGGTCATCAATTTTACATATCAATGTACTGTGCATATTTTCTCAGATCTTACAAATTTGGGAATTGGCGCTTTGTGTGGAAAGGCGGATGCGTGGTACATTTCGGTAAGTGATAGTGGCTAATGCGGTGGCACAATAAGAAGAGCAAGGTATATTTATGATCACACACTTATGATCTCAAATAAGAAGGCAAATATATCAGTGCAAGTAGTCACAATATGTTTTACTTGAAAGTCTCGTGCTCTGCCTTCATAACAAATTCAAGATTCTTTTGAATACATGGTGAAATCATTTTTGCAGTATAAACATTCGCTTGATCTGTTTATTAATGAATGTAAAGAAACTATACCTTGTGCTCGGTCTCATGCCTGCAGGCATTCTGTTTTCGTAAGCCATCCAATTATTTAATTAGACACACAGGGTTGGCTCCCGTGAAAAACGTGTCGAAGACAGCTTGATAGTGCCTGACAAAGAGCCTGAGGCACGCAATATGCGACAACGAAAAGAAGCAGTTTGCATGGAAATCACTCGAGTGCAACGTTGTCGATGCCGGATTTACTCTCGACACCGCTGAAAGTAGAAGGCGTATCTGTTTAAACAAATAAAGATCTGTCTACACAAATCCATGAAGTGGTGACTGGCATTTGACTTGAGCCAATTGCTTGCTGGAGGTAAATTCTCTTGCTTCATTTAATTATATTTCGCGATTTAAGTGGAAGACAGACGTCAGACTTCAATTGACGGGTTTGTCCCTTACCTCACAGTCTTCATAAGTTGTAAGAAAATTTCCGTATAACAAATAGTTTCCTAAGGCCAACATTGTGAAATGCTAATGCTTTAGCAGCGTTGATGGTTCAAAAAAAAAAAAAAGATGATGTCCTACTTGGCCTTGGAATTACAATTGAAACATCTCTCCAGTGCTTCCACAACTTTAAAGATACCAATGGAGGCAATATCGCTTCTTTTTTTGCATTCCATGTGCCATTACAGGGGGTTTCCAGGCTAGCTATTTTTACAAAACGGTGTCCTCGAAAAACGAACAGTGAACACTAAACTTGCGAGTTCATTTATTCTCTGCGATTCAGCACACTGTTAGTCAGGTCGTGAACGTGCCTTTTCACTGTGCCTCCATGCATTAGTCTTTTTATTAGTTTATTTTTCTAGAAACTAGTATCAGAGGGCACTCGTCCAGTATGGCCGTAGACATTCGTAATCCTCCCCCTGCCTGATTTGAGTCATTTTGCTGCCGAACCTGGCCAAACAATTAACATAATCAGATGAAGGCGTTCGTAAAACACGTCTAGGATTTAGGCCGTGACTATGTCGTAGTTCTCAAGGTGGCCCATTATCACTGTATCATTGGTTCTGTACCACAAGGGATACATTTACACCACAAAACATGAAAACGTCATAACACACCAACATTGCTGCAAGCCCGCTGAAACCGCAACCAACCAAATTGAAGTCACCTTATGGCACCACGTGTGTCAGCACCCTATGTCCACTGGTCAGTTGAAAAGGTCTACGAGTCTTCAAAGATAAAGAAAATGGCATCACGTATAGTATTTGATTCCAAAGGGTTCCTGCAATTTTCAACTGCTGCAGCAACCCCGAAAAACTGTTCATTTATGCCAGAATTATAAACACCCAAAAAACTCCCAAAAATGAACATTTAAAGGGGCGGTGCACCGATTTTATGATTAAAAGAATTCGCATCTCGTCATTTTTATGTCGTTTATCGTGTCCCGGAGGATAAAGAAAACACCTTCTTCATTAAAAATGTCATGATTCCGCTGCATAATCGCAAAGCAAAAGTCGAGCTTTTTCCCCACCTGCAGCCCCAAGTGGCAGCCGAAGGAACTACGGCGAAAAGATTACGTAACCTCGCTCGGCTCTAAGCTGCAGCATAAGGCCCGCTAATGTCAGCAGAGAGAAGGAGAGGAAGCGTCCTCAGAGATAGCACACGGGAACCTACACGGCACTCCGAATGATGTCACTGGGAGTGCGACCAGGTGTGACCCTGAAGACTGGGAGTGAGTTCAGGGGTGCCCGAAATGTCAATATTTATCTTTTTTTTACGACGACAACTAGGACACGCAGGCGAAATCGGTTTTCTGTTCTTTACTTCAGAAGTGTCAGAGGGCAACTTCCAGAAATCTTTGACCAAAGTCCGGAAATCATTGCACCCCCCTTTAAGTGGAATGCACACATTACTTCAAGCAAAGTCTATCGCATGACGCCATAACTATACTTATGTGCGCAAAAAAAAATTTCTAGAAAAGATAACCAGAAAACAGCTGTTACTAGTATTGCCAGAAATGTCTTACTTAACTTTCAGGATGGAAATGTACTTCACTGAAACTGTTCTAAACCACTTTTTAACGTCAGAAGACTGTTTATATGATGCAACTAAAGAAAGATATGAATCCACAGTCCTCCCTAAAAGCCTATTTTTGAGCTGTGTATAGAATTCAGAAGAAAGATCCTTCCCAACGATGCTCGTGGCCATCTTATAGAAGTTTGATGCAGCCACTCGTCAATGTACAAAGGTAGGCACTGCCCTAGGCATAACAGGTACTACACTGACGCGCTACCAACAAGCCCCAACCATAATAGCCAGATTGAAACCTATTTCTGACAGTACTTTACAAATGACAGCTTAATATGAGCCTGAGCAAGTAGTGGTGGATTCCTTTGATGAAACCTTAATGGTCTGTAGGCTACTTTTTTAAAGACAACATTGCGATGTTGATTAGATAGTGTATTATCCCTTTAGCCCATATATGAGTCGCATAGCGGTCCGCTGTCGTTCAATTTTGTGTCCCACCGCGCTGAACCTTTCAAGGTGCATTGTTCGAGGCAAATAATAGCATCAAACATTGTGCTGTGATTGAATTTCTGAGTAAGAAGGAGACAACACTGGTTAGTATTCATGAACACAAGAGAAATTTGTGTGGGAAATTTGCACCTCCATAAGCAACTGTCTGTTAAAGCAAAGTAGGGAGTCGTTGGAAGATGACCCACAAGCAGATTGTCAGAAAATTCAAGGCAGCACAGACAGAAAAGGTCAAGGAAACAAATGGAAAAAATGTGGATGTATGCTGCTCACTGAGTACGTTCCTGCTAAAACTACAATAACAAAAGTCTATTACAGCCGAGTGCTCGACCGAGCGCACAACACTATTAAAGAGAAGGACCGGGGCAAATCGAGTTAAAATATTCTGCAAGTCACCTCAGAGGCACCATAAATATGACACCCTGTCCTAACAAACTGAACACAGATGTTGGACATGCCGTTCATGGTGACATTATTCCATGCCAACTTTCTGAAACTCTACACAGAAATGGTTATAGAGAACTGTGCTCAGTTTTGTAATAGATAAAACTATTGGGAAAGAGCTAAATCCTAAGGAGTTGACATTAAAGGAAGAAGAAAAAACTTGCTTTCAATGTTACTTTGGGAAATCCGAAAGAGCTCTTTGGCGCTAATAAAACCGATTGACTTAAAGGAGGCAGAAAAAACTTGCTTTCAATGTTACTTTGGGAAATCCAAAAGAGCTCTTTGGCACTAATAAAACCAATTGACTGACTGATTACAACCAAAATAAACCTGGCACAAAAAACACCATTCCTACAAGTGACCACAAGGATGACGGTCACCACGTCTGTCCACTTTTAGCACTGGGCATGTAAACACCCCAAGGAGGCTGCAACAAAGAAAACGAAGGAGTGGGAAAATCCTATACTGCAATTTCCAACAATGAAACATGAAATAATGCAAACCTTAATCCAGGAATCTAAGAAAAGCTGTAACAATATGGACCAGTTTCATCATCCTGTAAGGCTTTGTATTTTCAACACACTCGCTTAAAGGGGAACTCAAGTCCTTTATATAAAAACTTGTTTTTGATGGCATATTGTTTGTTGGGCTTTAGTCAATAAAAATGGCCAGTTCTAGATGCCAAGACATCCTAGTAAGCTCACAGCAATAGAAATGCATGGGCACTATTTCCTCTTGGGGGGGTACCATCCTCGGGTCCCCACCACCTCCATAAAATTTAACCAATGAAAGTGGTAAATTGCATGGAGATTGTGAAAGCTACTATATTGCTCCTTTAGGTGCAGTGTGCATCATATTTTGACATAAAACATCAAATCTTTGGGTGTAGATGTAATACAGCATACATTCTTTGAAAATGCTGCCTGACAAAACCCCCTGGGGTCTGCTCGAAGGCACAGAAAAAGGTGCGTGTCACAATCTGATTAGATTTTTAATAAAGAACTGGCCACCCATAAGTGTAGTTTCTGTTTTTTTAGGATGCTTAGAGCCTGTAGATTGAGTTATCACCATAAATAGAAGAACAATCCCAGGACTCAGAAATGGCCAGCACGAAGAGAAATAAATTATGGTTGTGATTATCACAAACACCATGACCACTTCTGGGATGAAATTATCGGTTTACTGAGGTTGTAAGCAAACTACAGTGCCTCGTCAACTCCAGGCTTTCTCTACCGCCCGATTCCAGGACACTAAAAGGGGCTGCCCACTTAATTTGACCCTTTTAAATGTAGCCACCAACACAACCTTGACAAACGGAGCCCTACAATCACAGTAACGGCATAGATACCTGGAGGTATTCGACTCTACATGACCCCTACCATGGGCTTAAAATAAAACTACACCCTATTTAGCCGGAACAGAGTTTAAAACTATATACGTGCGTAAAAGAAGAGGCAAACAAAAGCCTTCGTCAGCTCTCAACAGCCACCACAGCTTGGAACCAAATGCCACAATCTGGTAGTCACGAAATAAAAGGAACAGGGAAACCTCCAAGTTCCGGAACCCAAGCTGGCATTCATCTCATCGAGGGCCGGATGCATCGTATACTAGACCATTGGAAGGAAACGATACGCCAGTGCCGCCATCTAGCGCGTCAGCCAGCCAGCCAGGCACCTCTCCACTCTCCTAACCACCCCTTCCCCGAAGGCTCCGTTCAACTGCTTCCTGCTCGGAGAAACCAAAGCCAAAGGCCCGAAAAGACAAGTACGCGAAAGTAACGAAAAACCGCGCACAGAGAAAAAAAATATCCGAGAATCATAAAGCGAAACTCCTGGTCAAGCCCAAACTCGCGCAGCAGGTACGGACGAGCACATCATGACGATCAAAAATCGGAGCTAAAATTGATGCAGATCAATGAAGACACGAGAAAAAGATGAAAAGCATCGGTTCATTTATTCGCATCTTTCGACGCGTTATCCGAATTTATAGTACGTGCGTGCAACCATTCGTTGCAGACGAAAGCACACAACAAAAACAATAACAACAAAAAAAAAGTCGGGAAGGGGGGGGGGGGGAAGGGGGTCGAAGGGGCTAGAGCAGCATTTCTCATCGTAAAGTTGTACGTAAAGTTGTAAGCATTTCTAGCGCGTTTCTCGACGCGGCGGCCTTTCTTTATGATACGTGCTCTCCGCCTCGCGTCCTTTGAAGCTCCCCTACGCAGGTGCTAGCGCGACCGACATAGCCTACTGCAGTAAACGTAGCGACGAAGTCGAGAATAGGGGGCAAACCAGGAACAAGCTGCGAACGCGGATAAACGTTCACGCAATAAAAACTCCCTTGAGGTTGAGTGAGTTGCGACACCTGTCGAACTGGCAGGCAGTATGCGTAATCGGCGTACGTGCGTGATAACTCGCAACTCGAGCTCTTGCGGCAGTGCAGAGCGTTCCCAAAATTAAGCGCGGCGACCACGGAGTTGCGGGCAGAAGGCGCAGCAGTCCACGGCCCCAACGCGACACAAAGGAACGGCGTTCTCGAAACCACGTCGCCTACAGCAACGCGGAGACGCGGTCACATCGACCGTTCACAGAGACGGCTAAAAACAACACGCAGTCTGACGCAGTCGCGACAGGTCCAGACAGGCCGGCAGGCACAAAAACAAAGCGCCTGTTCAAGGGCGAGAACCGACAATTGACGATGGGGATTTAAAGGGGATTTAAAGCCGATTACAACTTACAAAGGGTATAACGGAAGCCAGCGGCTACTCACATGGAAGACTTTCGGGGCGCCGGCGCTCCTCCGGGAGTCGTCGCTGCCGTGGTGGTCGTCGCCGCCGCCGTGGTCGTGTTGGTCGGTGCCAGGGCGGCGAGGGAGGCGTCCGAGGCCGCGACGGAGACGCCGGCGCGCTGGTCCCACGAATCGAGCTCGTCGCCACTCTCGCCGCCCGAGCTGCTCTCGGTCGCGTCCGAGTCGACGGCGCGCTCCTGGTGAGCCAGCGTCGAGCGCAGCGTGCCGGCGACCCGCTCGCTCTCCAGACGGTCCTCTTCGGTCAGCCTCAGGTCCGGCGGCTGCTGCTGGTGGCCCTGCGGGGCCGCCTGGCCGCCGTGCGAGCTTGACTCTTCCAGCTTGCGTACCAGGCTGACGAGGGCGGCCGTGGACAGGCTTTTCACGTCTTCGCTCTGCAGCAGCAGCTCAGCTTTCAGGTCCGCGTTGTCGCGCAGCTTGCGGTGCAGCAACCGTTGCGGCATCAGGCACGGCAGCCCCAGTGTCGTCTGCTGGTGCTCGAAGAAGGCCGACATCTGGCCGGACGCGTGCTGGACCGCCTGTCGCAACTGCAGCTTGCGAATGCGTCGGTGCAGCCGCTCCGAGCGGCGTTCCAGCGAGTTTCTTCGCGTCCGGGCTCGGTCGAGCAGCTCGAGCACAGACGCCTGGCCCGTCGGCGGGTCGAAGCCGTCCAGGGGTCGTGCCGGGGCACCCTCGGCGGCGGCGGTGGAGCCGGAACCCCGCGGGGCGAGGCGAGGCGCGGCTTGGGCCTGTGCGCGGGCCCCGGCCACGACCTGTCCGCCGGCTGCATGTGGGCGCTGCCGTTCGTGAGCCCCATGGCGGCAGCGTGCGCCTGACCGTTCATGTGGGCATCGGGCGGGGCCCCTGCTCGCGCAGCCTGAGCAGCTTGACATTGGCGAAGGCCGCGAGGCTGGCACCGTCCCACAGGAGCCGGTGGTCCCGAAACTTGCGCGAAAGCAGCGTCCTGCCGTTGACGAGCCGCTCGACGGGCGGCGAGGCCGGGTTGCTGCTGCACACGCTCGAGGAAGCCGGGGAGTGCGGCAAGCTGAAACTCTCTGCCTGACTAGCCGCTTCCGTCAAGGCTGGGGCCATCGCTGCTATGCAACATATCCTGAAGGGCACCGGCGACAACATGCACGCGATCCCATCGGCACGCGCACGACGACGAGCAGGTCCGAGGTCTCGGCGCGATCAATTTCCTGAGCCCTCCCTGAGGGAGCACCCCGCCGCGGGCGCTCTGCCCCCGCCCCGAGCGGGCACCGCGGCCCTGCGAGGAACACCGCCGAGAGACCGTCCAAGCCGAACACCACCCGCGGACGCCGGACCCCGACGAAAACAACACGTGACGCGACGCGAGGTTCGGACGGGAACCCGTGTTCCAGCGCGACACAACAGACCGCTTTCTTCTTGGGGCAGACTCACTCGTTGTTCCGGATCGCTTGCACGCTCAGGGGCCGGGGACGCGGCCGGTCGAACGCGGGTATCCAGTGGCTTCCCGCATCCAGGTGCCCGAGCGGGCTTTAACTCGGCTCCATTCAGCGGGGCAAACAAAGAAATCCGCCAACCACGTGACAGACACGTCCCTTCGGGCGACCGCAGTTATGTTGCCGTCCAGCTCCGAACGACGAAGCGCACCACAAAGCAGCGCCGCATATCGAATGACGTCTCAGCGGCCAGGCCTGGGATTCCGCAGACGCCGCCACGGGTCGAACACCATCCTGGCCTCCTTAACTATCACAGCACCGAATTGCACTTTTACTCGCCGTTTCGTAACACGAGCGTTAACGAAAACTGGTAATGGCGGACATTTTCCTGCAGCTCAAGCCCGCAGACAACAAAAAATTTTCTCCATGGCGTATGGCGTCACCGCTTGGATGCCCCCTCCTGGAAACGCTCTTCCCATTGGCGGAGCATTCATCGGCTCTTCCCGCCACCGCCGCTCGCCCCCGTTCCACTCCCCACGTTGTCAGACTTCAACTTGGCAAGTTTGTGACTAGTTAGCGAGAAGAAATAGTCGCCTTATGAATTTTTTTAGCGCTGTAACCTCAAATTTAACTAATGAGTTGTTTTTTGGATTAACTAATCAATTGATGGAACGGCCGGGAAGGTGGCTGATCTATCCTTTACCGTTCCTCCCGCATGACGTTATCCAATTCGAAAAGTTAAATCTAGAACAATTATAACGCTCAACAGAGCGCTTATACTACGTCATTATTTAGAAGAGGCATTTTTATTTAAGTTTCATTCATAAGAATCATGTTTTGTGCGGCAACGTTTTAAAGTTTTTGTTTTGTTTTCGCGAGCGCGCTTCAACGCGAATGTTGCTATGTGTCGCTGGTTAGATTTGGCCACTGAATATAAAGCACCAAAAAATTCATTCAGCCTTCAATAAGTTGTAAAATGTGGTATTTTATTTGCACATGTTTCGAGCTAAAAAAATAACGAGAACCAAGAGTTCGCCGTTCGGTTTACGCTCGCCAGCGAACGAATGTGACCCTCCCAGTTGACGCAACAAACTGATCGGACTAGAAACAGGGCAAGCAATTGCTTCTCTTCCACATCGCGGGTTGGACCGCAAATATATGAAAACAAAATATATATATATATTTAATATATATCTAAATTCGGGTTCTGAAATATCAAAATAACTCGCCAGTGAACTACGCTGCGCTCTTAGTATGAAACGGGTGCGAATTATCGACGCAACGCGAGAGACTACAAGATAAAAACGACCGCCGGCCGTTTTTGCAACGGTTTCCGGATTTGGGATCACTGCAGATTTTATTGGCGTGCTGATATGCTCCGAACGAGGATTTCGCGGATCGTTCCCGGGTCGGATATAGTTATAACGAGCGCGCAAAATTGTTGAAACACTCTCGAGTTTCGACATATCTTCCTGGAATATCACGAGAACGGACTCCGACGGCTCAGGCTTCGATGCGGCTGCGTTGTCTTCGCCTACGCGTCGGTGGAGCGAGATGAGTCCGGCACACCGGACAGATGTTGTTCCTCCGGAGCCAGGATGTCACGCAGCGGCTGTGGAACAAGTGTCCGCAGGGCAGCTGCCTGCGAGCCGAAGAAGCACGTCGCCACACTTTACACCTTAACCCGCGGGGAAAGAGAAGAAAACAAAAAAACAGTACACGTGTGCTACGCAGTAGCAGCCCTCAAGGCTGCCAGGACACCCGATTTCACCATCTTGCTTCTCTGGGAGCACGAGTGTAGTGATAGAACGTGTCGCTAGATGACGCCACCCCTCAGGTCGCTGGAATTGCTGCGTGGCTAATTTAAACCCCAAAAGCTAGGTGGCGCAAGAAGCACAACCAATTTGAATTTGTGGAATTTGTGTTATCCATCCATGCAACTTGTGCATGGATAGATAAATTGATGAATGATAAATGAGTGGATAGATAAATAAATACTGGCTGTTTCCCTATGTAAAGTGTGGCAGCTTGCGCCGTCTGGAATAGTTTATATCAGTTAAAAAATTTTGCACTAAATTTTGTTTTTAGTTAATAAGCATAAATGCCGAAATTCGTGTAATATCACACTTCCCTAGATCTTTTCCACGAATCTTTTAACTACATCTTTGCTATATTGTAATAATCTTTTCGTCCATTCCTCCATCGCCATCCACCAGACCCAGTGCTCCCGCAAAATCTCTCCCCTCCAGGTGGGTGGGTGGGATGAAGCCCCGTTGTAGTCAGTTGTAGTAGCGCGGTCTCTGTGAAGTATGTAAACAAAGATAAAATAGCTTTCTGTCGTCGTGGCTTTTCATGACTTCCAAGCTTTCAAGCCTTCAAATTAACTAAAAAGTTGGATTGACGGCTACCACTGCTTCCCGGCTGTACAGCACCCGCTCCGCGAGTGCGGCCACCGGAGGGCCATCTTGCATGTAAAAAAATCGCCTTTTGGAGCGTTGCGGAAGCTGGCGGCAGCGAGCTGAAGACACGGTTTCTACCCGTTCGTCGCCATTCGCTGAAGAAGCTTTTTAAAACCTTGTGTAAACGGTGATACTTGCCTTTAAAGGCATCGTTCACACCGGCGATGCGATCTAGTCGCGCGATAACTTTCATCACAAAAGCGACCATCGCGGAAAAAAAAAGCCATGCGATTTGAGCAGTTGTTACCTGACCCGACTTTTTGCGACGCTATCTAGTCGCGGTGCGGCCGAGCCAAGTAGCGGCGATCGGAGCGAGACTTTTCGAGAAGCGACTCGCCAACGAAGGCTTTGGACTCGCGCATCGCGCACGCCAGTGTGACCATCTAATTTTTTGCGATGCGATCTACTCGCATCGCGCGACTGCTTTACATCGCCGGTGTGAACGGGCCAGAGCACGGATAAATTTTTACGAAAGCGCAGCGCAGCAGTAAAAGGCACGACTCGTCGAAATCAAATTTCGCTGGTCTCGCAGCATGATCAAAGCTTCCTTGGGCGTCTAGCTCTGTGCCTTCGCACGCTTAGATACCGATCAACAATCGACCCCCCGGTAAAGTTTTGAAGGTCGCGCATAGACGTCTTTGCATCATATATCGGCCACGAAGTTCTGGATCGTCCAGCTGTTCCGACGAGTTGCTATCGATGAAAGGGAAAAAATCTGTGGTTGCTATTATGCACTATTACCCATGGCTATATTCCAAATCTACTCCAGTGGATTACACGGCAGCACAAATAGAGGAAAGCTGTGGAGCAAGATACGTTTTCGAACACGTAAAGTATGAAACGGCGAGATTGAAAATTTCTTGAAACGCGACCCATGTGGTCGTGTGCATTCTGCCGCCGTCGCCGCCGCCGTACCCACATCCGTTGTGTTCCGTTGTCACTGGATCAAGCTCGTTTCTGGACCGCAAGTGCCGCAAGTTACAAATCTAGCTCGCCAGTAAAGTAAAACGTTGCTCCCGAGGCACATGCGTCTTCACGTACATTGCACTCGCGAAACAGATACACAGGGCGCCGATTCTTGATCGGTATTCAAGCGTGCGAAGGCACAGAGACAGAGCACTTCGGCGTGCCAAGGAAGCTTTGATCACGCCGCAAGACCAACGAAACCTGTTTTCGACGAGTTGTGCCTTTTCCTGCGGCGCTGCGCTTTCCTAAAAATGGCCACGTGTTCTCAAAGGCAAGTCAGCGTTTATATAAGCTTTAAAAAAAAATCTTCTTCGGCGAATGACAAAGAATGAGTAGAAACCGTGTCTTCAGCTCGCTGCCGTTAGCCTACGCAACGCTCCAGAGAGGCGATTTGCGACACGCAAGATGGCCGTCCGGTAGCCGCACTTGCGTCAGCAGCGACCAAGCGGGATGCGCGACCCAGCAAATTTACTGTTAAAATAACGGTCATATCTATTTTACCGTCCGTAAAATCGCTTAAAAAACATAAAAACGTGTTTTTTTTTCTTTTCTTCGTTTGAGTCGTTTATCCTTGTTTATGAAGGACAGTTGGGTGGATGGATAGCAGTCGTTGTGCCTTTTGCATTGGGCGGCAGCTTGTGTCACCTAGGCAACGCCGTTGGTAAGAAGCGCATTTGTGCAACCTATGCGACAACAATGGTAAAAAAAACGTTTTTATTTTTTAAATTTATATTTAGGTAAACTCATTCTTTGAAAATTTTGGAACACAAAACGCGACAGCGAACATGCCATGCATGGATCCGTGCTTACCTCGTTCAGATGGCACTGCCGCAATGCTTTTCATTTTCAGTATTTCTAAGAGATTCATTTTCTCATCATTAAAACCATAATTTCAGATTTATCTTGACTAATTACCGACCCTCTCAGGCCATCATGCAGGTCTCATCGCCAGTGAAGACTGTCCCACTCTCTGAGTCTTCTACCCTTTTGGCCTCTCACTAGACGTGCTATGCTATCAATAAAGAAACAAATCTATTTATCGCTAAATCTATAGGGCCAACCTTTTGAAAAGTGTCCTTAGCAAGCTATTTTTACCAGGGGACACGTATAACACGAAATAAATCCCCCCTCCCCCCCCTCCAAAAAAAAAAAATAGGCGCAATGTTTACGCCGCGAGAAACTTTTGAGCTAGGAATTATTACAAACTGACGCTGACTTTGAAATAAGTTTTTTTTTTGTGGGTTGGGGGGGGTGGGCATTCCCGATATATATATATATATATATATATATATATATATATATATATATATATATAAAGATACGTGCCCTATTCATGCACTTTGCAAATCAAAAATCTCCAGATTTTTAGCATATGGGCGATTTCATCTCAAATCGTGCAAGAAAAAATAATGGGTCCTCAAAAAATTCAGAAAAAAAAATATGTTGGCGGACAATTTGATTATAACAAAACTGCGAATTAGAGCTACGGGAAATGTTTTCTTCTTGAGTTTTGGGCGTTGAGAAAGCAGAAGGTGGGTCTTGCCATTTTTGCAGTTTTCAATGGTGAAACATATTGAAGTCTCAAAACTTCTATAATTTTTTTTTTGCAACAATTATGACTTGTTGAGCAGCGACAGATGCTGCTGTCCTCTAGACGATGTTTTTCCTGAGCGTGCACGTTTGTCGTTCACTCACGTACTCATCATCAAGTCTGGCTGCCTGATCAACATTTAGTTCGACTGTTAAAGTTCGGGGTTAAAATTTTCTAGAAGTGTTTTTTTATGAAATAAATATTTCTGAAACTTCCACCTTTGACAATAATGGGTCAAGTGTGAATACAGCTAGCTTAAATTTAAAATATGATAAATTTTAAATATACCTAGATACAAGCTTGCATTTGATATGTTTATTATGTCTTAAATAATTGTACATCAAAAGCTAACTTTGTTCAAACATTGCCCGTTATTGTCAAAGGTGCAATTCAAGCGTATTTGTATTTCATAAAATAAAATAAAAAAGACACACTTAGAGAACTTTACCATTGCAGTAAAAAAAATGTTATCACTGTGGTAATAAAAAAATAATCGAGACGTTGCAAGACTCCAAAATATGTCCCTCGTGAAAACTGCAAAAAATCTTTGAAGAGGCAGTCTTCTGCCGCTTCAAAGCTAAAAACTAAAAAAAAATCCGTAGTTTTAATTTGCAGTTTGGTTCTAGTCATACATGCTCCAGCAACTGTTTTTTTCAACATTCCCAGGTAGCACAAAACATTATAATAACATTAATTTTTTGTTGTGTAAGTTGAAATAACGTTTTGTGTTAGGTGTAAATGTTACAGCAGCGTTCAAATATAACACACAACGTTTTAGGTATGTTCTCAATGTTAGTGTAACGTTCAAATTAAACATACAACGATATTGTTGTGTACAAAACGTTTTAACAACATTCAATACATAACTGTAAAGCAATGTTAGGAGCACTAACATTAAAGTAACATTTAGTAACATTATGCTCCTAACATTATTTTGAAGTTTACAATGAAACATAGTAACAGTGAATGCAGAACCGTGAAATAGTGCTGCAGCTAGTAACATCAAAATAGCATTTTAACATATATTTCCAATGTTATTTTGAAGTTTATAAGGAAACATAACATTCAATGCAAAATAGTAAATAAATGTTATAAATAGTAACACTGAAATAATGTATTGGTTTGATCACATATCTGTTTCTCAAACTTCGAATAATTGTTCCAAAAACGAACATTCAAGAACTTATTTGACAATATTGCGTTTTTAACATTATTTTGAAGTTTACAATGAAACACCACGTACAGTAACAATTTATTGGTATAACGTTTTGAAAAGAGTATAACATTTTTGCAAATATTGTAAGAAAATGTAGTACACTATTTTAGTTTCAGATTTTATTGAAATGTAGCGTGAAGGTACAAAAATTGGCAAGGAAAATGAAAATATATGCTATGCTACTTTTTTGCATTTCATATATATTTTGCCCTATAAAGATGGAAGCGTTTTGATTAAGCTTTTCTGTAGCAGCTGCTAACTCCAAAAAACGGAAAATCTTGGAAACCTAAATGTAAAATGTGATCCACAGAAAGACGACCATAAATAGAATGTACTTGTTTAGCTTGTTTTTTGTTTCACATGAATAGATTTACTTCCCTTTACCAGGAAGGTCTGAGGGGAGAGGTGGTGGTTACGTCGACTATGGAGCTTGTGGATAAGTAAAGCAATGGATGTGTATCACGACAGCCCTTTCGTCCCTTCTTCATAAATGGTCAGTCTCTCGGCTTGCCAGCTTGACCCTTCTAAGGCGTTCACTATATATCCCCCTCTTGAAGTGACCGGCATCACGCTACGACTTACTACAGAGACGCCCGAAGGTGGTGGATTAATTATCTGAAAGTATAGAAACATGAAATAAAACAAAAAGGTTTTCTTTTTCCTCATAAAAAAGAAAATTTCCGTCATGCTTTTTTTTTTTTTAAATAATCAAAAATGATTTTGGGCATATCTGGTGTTTATTACGACTAAATAATGTGTGGAATGGGAAGAAAATAAAATTGGCAAACATAATATTTGTTTCATTCGGCCAGAATAAACGTCTCAATGTCCCAAAATAATAAAGTTTTTTTTTCTTTTCCCTTATTTGAATTAGATATATGTATGATATATTTACTGCACTTTGTATGTAGGGAATGTACATAGGTGTGCTGGTGCTGTGGGAAGGCTGGCATCAATGCAGCTGTGTGTCCGAGGTTCCTTTGTTGTTGGCATGAGAACTAAAACGGCACAATCAGGGCAACTCCGCCCCCTCTCGACGAGTCCCTGCACTGTAAAAAATTTCCGTAATTTTACAAACACTTTGTTGTAATTCTGACGGAATCTGTGTCCGTTTCTTAGTTATTGGACATAAAACCCGTTTTTTGTTAGGTTGAATAAAATAGTGTACAGTTGTGTGCCTAAGAGTACCATAGCAGAGGATAAAAGCATTAAAAGTGCTTTTATCGTCTAATCCTGCTAAAAGCAATTCCTTATAGTAAAGAGGCCAAAGACTGTACCAAGAAACCTACAGTACCCTGCAAAAGGAACAAAATATAGGGTTGGGGGGAAACACTCATTCACAGTAAAGCACATAGGCACTGCTCTACCTCACTGGGAGTGAAGGTGGCAAGTTGCCTGTCTACAGATGTTTTCGAGCTTGTGACGATTGTTAGGGGGTTCTGCGTGAGTGCACATAAAAAGATTGCCAGAACAGTGAAGACCACACCAAGAAGGAATGCTGTTGTTCTACGGTAGGAAACGGTTGAAAGGCACCGGTGTAGCATAGACCAATCTCTGTCTGCGAGAACAGACTCCCTCGCTGCGCAGCCTCGAAACAACTCCGTGCTGTCGTGACTTTGCGTGGCTGGCAGTTCCACAACGTTGTCTAGGAGGCATAACATAAGACGACACACTAAAGGGCCACACTTGAGATCACCTCTGGCCTGCCAGCGAAGGGCCAGAATTCTAGCCAATGTCAGAGCAGTGAGTGATCGGGAGCGAGCATGGCTGCCGAAGAATAGCATAAGCTTCCCCCTTTGCTGAACACTTTCAACTGATCTTACAAGATCAACCTCGTAGGAGTCTCATAGGGAGCTGCGATACTCTGGGGGTGGCAGGACCAGGGCTATCAGAGGCACCTAAGTGTGCTGTGGCCTGTTTCACTGGACACGCAAAGTACAAAACCCAGTGTTCCGCACATTTTGGACAAAAGTGCCGACATCCTGTGTGAAGAGGCATAGCTGGCTGTTTATAGTAGATCTTGTCGATGTTGTTCTGCAAATCTTCGTGGTTTCTGGGGTCACCTGATAAGCAGCACCAGCATCATGTCTTCCGTAACAGCAGTGGAGTCGTTTTGGAGGGAGGCATTATCACGATTAATAAGCATGTTCAGAACAACTGGACTGAGCGCACTCTCCCGTCAAACTGTCGAGCACTTGGGCCACTGGAAATAGTTTCATGGTATACACTGCACTCTAAGCGACTCAACTTGAAGACTTCTAGTATGCACACATTTAATTAATTCGTGTTAATGAGCACCTGTGGCTCGCTTGGCAAGTCATAGGACTCAGCTTTCACGGGAGCCAGGCAGCATGCACATCATAGCAGCCCCTTGCCATGCTTGTGGGAGGTTCCAGCTCCAGAGTGGGACCGTGGGGTGGGGTGGGGTGGTAACGAGCTCCCCAGTGATACATGTGCCGTTCGAAAAGGGTGACCCAAGCGGCATGAGCTCTCCGCGTAGTGCGTATAGCTTTACTCTTTGCGAATGGAGCGCGCACCAAACTTAACGCTGTACTGTCAATGAACATGGGATATGCTTGCAAGGTGCGTGCAAGTTTTCTTGTGATAATTGCTGTTTCAGCTTTGACATTTTTGTTACCGAATTTATCTTAATATTGATATCTTGAAGTGTTGACAATGACTCAATTCTATCAGCTACAACACATAGTTGAAGGCTGATTTCCACCGCCGGGTGTGGCTGGAAATTGTCAAAAAGCTAGTTCTATCGGTTTTCCTGAATCGCAATCTCCTGCGCAATACCGCAGAGAGCTGTGAACCTATGTCGACTGTCACAATGCGACTAGATTCTTCTTATTTTCAAAATTAGTACATAATGTAGATGGAAAAAAACCCTTAAATATCTGTCTTCAATTTCTGTCGCTGAAAGTTAAAACATGCTCGTGCATCGATTTTGAATCGTTGAAGCACTGGTCGACTCGCTCCGGCAATCGGCCCATCTCGACTTTGCTATTTTCAGTTCTCGACAAAAGACACACTCGTCAGCACGGGATCCTCAAATAAAACGTTTATAAACACCGGTGCATGCGCATGTTTCAACGTTTATAAACATTGATGCATGAGCATGTTTCAACTTTCAGCAACAAAAATCGAAGGTTTCTTTCCAGCTAAATTATGTACTAATTTTGAAAATGAGAAGAATCTAGTCGCGTTGTGACGGTCAGCATAGGTTCACGGCTCTCTGGTTTCGCGCAGGAGATCGCGATTCAGGCAAACCGATAGAACTAACTTTTTGACAATTTCCAGCCACACCCAGCGGCGGAAATCAGCCTTCAACCAAGTGCTGTAGATAATAAAATCGAGTCATTGTCACCACTTCAATATATTGATATTAAAATAAATTCAGTTCCAAAAAGTTACAAGCTTATGTAGCATTTATTAGGAGAAAACTTGCACGCCCCTTGCGAGCGTACCTCATGTTCATCGACGGTACAGCGTCAAGTGCGGTGCGCACTCCATTCACAAAATGTTCCGAGCACAGTCGAGAGGATGGCGTTAGGGAAAAGTATTTTCGATTTAGGGATGCAAGCCACTTCCGCCGGAAATTGGGGTCATGTGGAAAGCGATGGAGCTTAAAGACATTGCAGCCGCACTCACCTTGCCGGGTTCTGTACAAGCTACTTGGGTCCTCAAACAGTATTCTACGCTTTCTGTCGTTATTCGTGCACCTTATAACTGAGCAACGGTGTCCCGGTGACCGGGGGACTGTCGCCATCCAAGCCCGTGCTTCTAATTAAGTTTGGGAGTTTAAAACAGAGAAGAAAACGCGATCGAAGTTCGGGCGATGCCTACACCCAACACCGGCAAAGCCTCTCATCCGGGACTTTCACTCTTTCTAACGCTCCAGCAAGAAGGAAAGCGCCGGTAGCCCTTTCCCCTTTTCTCCCTCGCCCTCTTTCAGTAAAACGGTCTATATATGGCTCTGCTCTGCTTTAGCCCTGTTGAGCGTGCTTCTTACCGAGCCCTGGTGTACTGCAAAAAAGCAACACCAGCGGAAGCAAGCTTTACGGGTGTTGCTTCTCCGCAGTGCACTAATGCTCGGAAAAAGGTGCACTCAACGGTGCCACAAGAACAAAAATTATGAATTACACGAAAACGCTCTTCGGGTGAAGCGGCTTATGAATACATTGAAAAAGTAGCGGGACAACCCAAGTTTTGAAAATTGTTTGACTTAACCAGAAGTATTAAATATCCGAGTTTGAATTATCGCGAGCCTACTGTATACACGAAGGGAGATCTGGCTCAGTTTAATGTGCTTAATATCACTGAATAAATGTGCAATTCTAATTTGCTAGTTTTATTTCTCAAGCACTTGTTGTATATCATTGTATATCATTCATATCAATGAAATTTTTTTATGTTGGTTCAATTTATGAAAGGTTTGTTTTATATGTCATGTACAGTAGAAAGCTGGGGAGCTGGACTAGTTAGTAAGCACGTTGCTCGCGCACCTTAACCATGTATGTCAGATACAATTTGTTGTTATTGTGTCTTGATTTCGAATCCTCTTCTGCTCTTTATTTCAAGCTGCACTTACATTCACTATGAAGATACCGAAAAAGTCTTCAACTGGAGGAAAACTATAAGCACAAGCATGGAGGGGCACCTAGATGGCCGGCGCAAGGACAACTATAATGTAAATTTTCTCCAAAGTTAAAGTCAAGGCATGCCTTCTTCCAATAAAGGTATTGTGGCAAGTAGGTATTGCTCCGCTTCAAGTCGTCACAATATATACTCTTGTTTGTTCATTCCTAATTACCTGTTCTAGTCACCACTTCTAGTCAGTGTCAAGCTTGTTGCTGTAGTACATACAGATTTGTTTTAAATTATTGGTGAGTCATTTTAACAGTTGAGTCTAGCAGCATCCTTGCTCGTGTGCATATGCTTCTTTTGGTTTAATTTGAAACCACAATAAATCTGTCTTAGTACATGTACCTGACTGATTTCATCTTTGCAAGGATAGTAAATTCCAATTAATTTCGTCTCAATATGTGCTGTGATGAAAAGGAGCTTGGTAATGATCGTGCATTCTAGCGTTCTTGTTAAAAGTGTGCAGTATTGTGCCTTTCACAAACATTATTTTCCTCAGTTAACGGACATGCTACGATCAAGCTTCCTCAAAAGGTGCATACAGTCAATTCTCTGCAGTTATGTATATAGTGCACTAGATTCCGGTGGTTCATCTTCTGGAAAACATTGCTATGCATGCGAAAAAGGACCTCCTCGAAGACCCAGGACGCAATATTTTGCTACAAGTCTTAGCTTTTTCAGTCCTTGGAAAAGCCATGTCTGATAGCGAAACACTGCCTGTCGTTGGGTTTCAAGAAGGTTCCTTTCCAACACCTTTCTTCCAGCTTTGACTACCTACGGTTTTGTTGGTACGCTAGTTTATAGAACATTAAGACAAAAGTATTGTAATCAGATGCAATTGCTACCCATGAAGTTCGCCTCGTTCACAGCAGAGGTGTAACTGCATGGGTAGCAGTTGTGTCTGATTTACAATATTTTTGTCTTCGTCAACTGAAAAGTTCTTTCTAACATTTTGTGGATATTCTGCTAGTGTAGCAGTACCATTTTCTTTAATGTGAATTTAATGTTTTACAAACGTTGCATACCGGTTGTAAAAGTGTTTCACGAATGTTAATATAATGTTTCCTTCAATGTTAATTCAATGTTTTGCAAACATTAAATTTATGTTGTAGGAACGTTTCCTATGTGTTAAAATAACGTCTGGAAAAACATTATTCTAACGTACACATAAACGTTGTGAAAACATTAAATTAAATGACATTAAGGACATTTTTCAAACGTTTGGGCTAAACAAAAAAAAACATTATTATAATGTTTTGGTGCTACCTGGGTTGTTTGAGGATTTGACATTTTTTCTTGCACGATTAGAGATGAAATCACCCATGTGGAGCATTTACTCAACGCCCTGCATCCCCATCATTAGCAGTCTTCTTTATTTTCTTTTTATTATGTCAGAGTGAAATTATAATATTAAGTTATTTTTCACGATCCTGAATGAAACATTTCGTGTGATTTAATTTCACAGAACAATAAGAGCATCAAAAAGTCTGCCTGATCCCCCTGTTGTATGACCTTAAAAGATGATGCTTCCACATGTCGGGGCCAAGCTGCAGACCGTAGGAGCAAATATGAAAATATACCCATCTTTAATGATCTGTTTTAGCTCGTTCCGATAACTCCAATAACGACACGCGATGCTCCGCCGACGCCTTTGCGCATGTATAGCGTCGTTATCGGGTATTATTATCGCAGTTGTTCGAACGTTCTATACTAAAATTCCCTAATAATACAGTGCGCAAGTGCGTCTTCCATTTACACACCACGTACCTCTGGTTGCCCGATAAATTCGCTCGCGTGAAGAGGTTCCTGAATTAAAAGAAGTTAATATTGTGAATGTAGTTCTCTTAAACGTTATGTGTGTGTAAAGAGGTTGTTTTGTTTTGTTTTCATTTTATTAGCAGGAGAAACGAAACTACCAATTAAAATGTTGCCGCATCTCCACCTGCTGCTGCTCGCCGAGCGTGTTGGCCGAGCGCTGGAGAAAAGAACAGAGACAACACCAGGAAAGTGACGTTATCGGCCAGATGGCACTTGCTTGCTCGCCTCCCAAGTCTCGTTCACACACTCGCGACAACTTATGACCGAGTGCCTAAAAAGTTCATATACGCCTCGCAAGTGGGCTCATTTTCGTCTTCTGCGCATGAGAAAGGAAGTAGCGGTGACGTCAGAACGCTGAGCCCTGATTGGCTGATCGCGGTCCCCTGTCTGAGCGTCGTCTGCTCCTTTGCAACGTCGTCTGCTCGCAACGTCGTCTGCGTCTGTCTTACCTTTCCTGCGACTTTCGGAAGTGCAGGTCTTTACGAGCGAGCTCGACTTCGCCTTTCAGAGAAGGCAGACGAAATAACTCAAGCGGTTCGTTGTTTTTGTCGAACAACTAGCAGACGCGCATCAAGGAGGGAAGTCAAAGGACTCACTGGCGAGGTGTCCCGAGACGCCGAGGTTTGTTAGCTAAGAACCCAGAGGGAGCGTGTTAGTGTCCGCAAGTTCCCTCCCAAATACTTTTTCCCCCTTTCGTGTGCGGCAAGACTCCTCATTCTTTAACGGCGTCGGCGAGTTGGCGTAGTTAACGTCGTCTGCTTTACGTCTGCTAGTCAAAGCGATGGCTCCTTTACCTTTCCTGCGTCTGTCGGATATTCACCGCTTTTTCACCGGCGAGAGTCACCGTTGCCTCGGAAAACAAGGAGATGACAAGAGGAAGAGATCGACCTCTTAATCTAAAATTGAGGTCAGTGATCACAGTATAATACGGGAAGGGTTCACAAGGGTCGCGCGGGCACATTCCATTCAGCCCGCCAGCCGGTCGTGGACAGACGGTCACCAAGCCGGAGTGGCTGCTAGGCCTATCTGCCGAGTTCGCTTGGTCGGTGTCGGTGGAATCGTGGCCGTTGGAGCTTTTCCCGGGTGTTTGTGGATCCAG
>JAZHYW010041246.1:0-11502 GCA_037355805.1 Ixodes ricinus | reverse complement strand
TGATCGCCGTTCTTGCTCTTTACGTAACCACGCCTTTCTTAATAGAGGTTATCCCCCCCCCCCTTGCTTCACGAACCTAAAAATAAAATGAAAACGACCGGACGTAAAACAAAAAGCGACGCGTTTCTTCGGGCGGGTAAATATAGAGCGGTAACAAAAATAAGAATGACAGCAATGCTTTATGTTTTATTATCGATGACCTTGATGCGCATTAATCGCGCGATTAGAGTTGCACAGTCATTAAATTACAATAAATAAATTAAAAAAAAAAGTCACGGGTTAATTCCAGAGTAGTTTTATCCCGTGAATCTGAATGTCACGTTTGTTTTCACCGAAGATGTAACTAAACGCGAGAAAATAGGAGGAGCCTCCGACCAGTTGTGATGTCGTAAAAAAATGATTCTTTCGCGACCGCCACTATTAAGCTTGCGTGTCACTGGTATGTGCAGCGCAGGCAACTGCACCTGCTTGCCAGATATATACCTGTATTCCCCCGCACTGACACCAGTCGTGTCGCCTTTTTGCTGACCTTGCAAGAGTGCGCGTGCCTAGCTTTGATAGGCGCCGAAGGTGGCTCGAGAGCGGAGATTCCGAAAACTCTGGATATGTCGTCCGGCTCCCCGGAAGGGGAGGGGGGGGGGGGAGGGGGGGGGGGGCTTCAGCGGTAAGTGATATCTGCAGCCTCCGTGCACCAAATTAAAAAAAAAGATTAAAAAATTGATATTAGTTATTTTTTTAAACAAAATAAAGACAATACGATTTTTTGTTTGAAATACAGAATTGCTTAATTTTTTTTTTCAAAAGCTGTAATTGTGACACTGTGGTCACCGCGAAACTTTAAGAAAGGCAGGGGGGGGGGGGGCGAATTCCGGGCATCTCATTATTGCACGCCAGCCAACGCCGAAGAACGAGTCACGGAGCAAGAAAAGTGTGTATACATTCATCAGCCATACTCTGCCATTTCTTTAGTTGTCGGTGACTCTAAGCGGAGCGCGGGAAGAATGTTTGCCGCTGAAGCTGTACATTGTGTAATCGATATATATATATATATATCGGCGGAAGCTCACCGGGTTCTGCGAAGGACGTACAAGCCTCAAAAGAAACCACGAGAGTACGCCACAAAGTTAACGAGTGAAAAAAAAATATATATGGGCGGTTTCATTTGGATTCAGGCAACGAGTGGCAGTCGTATTTTTTATTTTGCTTCAAACTTTTATATTTTGTGGAGCATGTTCCTAGAAGAACAATCCTTTTTATTTTCATGTCCTGACATGATTAGTTCCTGAGAAAAAAAATCTCAAAGAAGCGGGAAAGAACTACGAGGTTTTGACGATTGTCGTGTGTGGCGTTTTTGAATCACTCTCGATCTCAAAGTATTGAAAAGAGAACGTCTATATTTTTTTAGTGTGATATATAGGCATGTAGGTAAGCCGACATTATAACTGCTATTTATTATTCGTCGCTCCAATTTTTGTAAAAATCCCCAAACATGCCTCCGCGAACAACTGTGACCTAAAATGGGGATTTTATTTTGAGTCGACTATGTTTAGTATCGCTTTTAAAATATTACCACGTGTAAAACCATTCATCGCCTTCCAAATTAAGCAAAGTTCGTGTTTTTATCATGTACGAGTACTGAGAAATAAATTATGAAACAGAGAGGGTTTTCACTTTTTGTTTAACTTCAGCACGCTGTCTAAAAAAAACCCCATTTTTAATTTTTTCTTTTTCTCGCGTTGCGTTCTCTTCACACCCTTCTTTTAGCCAGAATACATTTCGTTAATAGTATTTGCCTTGGTTTTGAGTTTCAAGCCTCTAAAATTGCTAAAAAAAGAGCAAATGCCGATGGTGGGATTTGACAATTTTCGTGTGTGGCGTTTTTGAACCACTCTCAATGTCAAAGTATTCAAAAGAGAGTTTCGATATCTTTTTTATTGTGATATATATGCAAGTCAGTGAAACGACATTTCATCTACTATTTATTATTCGTCGATCCAATTTTTGTAAAAATCCCCAAACATGCCTCCGCGAACAACTGTGACCTAAACTGCGGATTTTTTTGTCAGTCGACTATGTTTAGTTTTGTTTTTAAAATAATACCACGTGTGGAACCTTTCATTGCCTTTCATATTATGTAAAGTCTGTGTCTTAATCACGTACGAGTACTGAGAAATAAATTATGAAACAGAGGAGGTTTTCACTTTTCGTTTCATTTCAGCACACTGTAAAAAAAAGTAAAAAAAATATATTTTTTTATTTTTTTCGCGTTTCGTTTTTTACACTTTTCTTTTAGCCAGAATACATTCTGTTAGAGTTATATGGACTAGTTTTGAGTTTTAAGCCTCTAAATGTGCTAAAAAAGAGCAAATGCTGATGGTGGGTTAATGGGTTATAGCTGTATATTTTATTCTTTATTATAATAATCTGAGGGACGTTGAATAAATACTCATATCAAAAACATGAATGTCGTTAGGCGTATAATATCAAGTTTGCAATTCCAAACGTCTAAACACTATGAAATCGCAACTGCCGGGAGCGGGTTTTCAGACAATTTCTGCCGGTGCCTAGATTGGAGGGGCCTCAAGCCTAAACCCTATGCGCTACATAATCTATACTACGTTAGAAATATCAAAGTATAATATTTTGAAACATTAGAGTAAAATACGCTCTCTATTGGAAACCTAGATTTTTAAATGCGAAATTTTATATTTTTAATGCTAAATTCATGTTGAAACAGAACCAAATTATTTTTCAGCATATTTAAAGGCTTAAAAACTCAAAACCAGTGCGTATACCTCTAACGGAATGTATTCTGGATAAAATAAGGGTGTAAAAAAACACAAAGCAAAAAACAAAAGAAAAATATTAAAAATGTTTTTTTATACAGTGTGCTGAAATTGAACGAAAAGTGAAAACCTTCTCTGTTTAATAATTTATTTCTTAGTACTCGTACGTGATTAAGACACAAATATTACATATTATGAAAGGCAATGAAAGGTTCTACACGTGGTATTATTTTAAAAACAAAACTAAACATAGTCGACTAACAAAAAAATCCGCAGTTTAGGTCACAGTTGTTCGCGGAGGCATGTTTGGGGATTTTTACAAAGATTGGACCGACGAATAATAAATAGTAGATGAAATGCCGTTTTACTGACTTGCATATATATCACAATGAAAAAATTTCGAAACTCTCTTTTGAATACTTTGACATTGAGAGTGGTTCAAAAACGCCACACACGAAAATCGTTAAATCCCACCATCGGCATTTGCTCTTTTTTTAGCATTTTTAGAGGCTTGAAACTCAAAACCAAGGCAAATACTATTAACGAAATGTATTCTGGCTAAAAGAAGGGTGTGAAGAGAACGCAACGCCAGAAAAAGAAAAAATTAAAAATGGGGTTTTTTTTAGACAGCGTGCTGAAGTTGAACAAAAAGTGAAAACCCTCTCTGTTTCATAATTTATTTCTCAGTACTCGTACATGATAAAAACACGAACTTTGCTTAATTTGGAAGGCGATGAATGATTTTACACGTGGTAATATTTTAAAAGCGATACTAAACATAGTCGACTCAAAATAAAATCCCCATTTTAGGTCACAGTTGTTCGCGGAGGCATGTTTGGGGATTTTTACAAAAATTGGAGCGACGAATAATAAATAGCAGTTATAATGTCGGCTTACCTACATGCCTATATATCACACTAAAAAAATATAGACGTTCTCTTTTCAATACTTTAAGATCGAGAGTGATTTAAATACGCCACACGCGACAATCGTCAAAACCTCGCAGTTCTTTCCCGCGTCTTTGAGATTTTTTTTCTCAGGAACTAATCATGTCAGGACATGAAAATAAAAAGGATTGTTCTTCTAGGAACATGCTCCACAAAATATAAAAATTTGAAGCAAAATAAAAAATACGACTGCCACTCGTTGCCTGAATCCAAATGAAACCGCCCATATATATATATATATATATATATATATATATATATATATATATATATATATATATATATATATATATATATATATATATATATATATCGTTGCTTATGCCGCGGAAACATTTCTGGTGCATCCAATCCTCGACCCCCATTCCGCTTTGCGGAAGCGGAAAGTGCTGTTTTAGTCGTCAGTCCTGTGGGTCTCGTTCGCAGTCTTTGATTACGCGCTGGTTTCGTGCAAGATTCCGTTGTACTTCACGCGGAGCGCAGTCTCGGTAAAGGTATGCAGAGCTGTCACCTCTGTACGGACATAGGTGCCCTGCGGCCCTAAACTCTTTAGACACAAAGTTGGACCCGTAAGTTCGCGGAGCGCGTCAATTGGACGCCGGCGAAAAAAGCGCGAGGTCATCATCAGCCCAACTTTGTGTGTGACGAGCTAGAGCCCCTGGCGTAGCAAACGTATATCCGTAAGAACCATGCACCTTATCATGCAAGAGTCCGTGGTTCACGTCGTCTGTAGCGTTTGTACACAACGTGCGTTTAGAGAGTGAGCTACTATATGGCGAGCAAGCTTTCTAATATGCGTCTTCGGCGCATCGGAACAAAAGCAGGGGCACGCTAGAGTCACTAAATAACCTACGCTTTTAGAGTACCGCATTCCTTTTCTTTGGCACTTTGCCGACAATACAGTCGCTCTATCCAACAATATGCTGGTTCCCTGCGGTATCACTGGACAGCGGCAGTCACGTGAGTCGCTATCAACATCATCGCGTTTTCTCAATGCCACCATCTTCGGTCCAGTGGTCCTCTGCCTGCTGCTGTTTTCTGCAAGCGCACGCTGAAGTCCGTCGCTCAGCACGCGCGTTTTCCGTATTACATCAAGATACGAACAACACGACCTTGATTCGCTGCCACAGCTGCGGCTGCGGCAGCTGGCGCAGGCGACGGCTACAGCTCGGCTTGGCACGGCTACAGTCACCCCTCCATCTGGGCGTGGACCCAAGATGGCGGTGCCTGACGCGCTTCAGACGCGTAGTTTTGGAGTTTCGGTACTCTGAAAGCGTGGCTTTATTTAGTGGCCCTAGGGCACGCCAATCGAGGGGCCGCCCACAGAACGCGTAGAGAACGAGAGATGACGAGGCGGCCATATACTCGCGCTATCATTGGTTGAGGTCGAGGAGTGGAAACAAACGCACGAGCAAACGAACTTGCACGCCGTACTATACTTCGTTTCAAACTAATCCCGAGCGCAGGCGACCCTATCCTACATCGCCAATCAGGCAGCGCCAAAATTGCACCGTCACGTCGCTCGTCATCTTTGTGCTTCTGCTTTTGACAGCCAACCAATCCCGCACAGCAATGCGCGTGATTTTTTTATTTATTTTGTAAGCGATTGACTTTTGTTGGTGATAGAAAATGCACAAAAACAACGAGTGCAGTAGCGATGCACTATTGCTGTTGCCTGTCGGACTGCAGCATCGGCCGTATGGAACGGAGTATACGCCTACACAGTGTTTGCAAACAAGCCCGCCTTGTCCACACCAGGTTTGGGCACTGCGCGTGCGCAGAAACCAAATTCGAGAGGACTGATGGTGTTTCCGCATGCGCAGTACCGACCGCAGCGCCAGCGCAGGGGCGTGACGTCAGTGAGTTGCGTTGTCTATAGAACGAGGAGCGTTGCGACCAAATCCACATTCCTATAAGAAGCCGCGGAGAACTATAGACAAAACCGGCATCGCTGTGGTCGCTTGTTGTGTTTGTACGATGGGCCAAAATTTTCACGGTAGTGGGATTGCGCTCGACTAAGCTGTAACGGCAACGTCTTGCCGCCACACGCGTCTCGTTGGATTAAGAGATGGAGCGGGGTGACGGTTTTCCAATTGATGAGGAATACTTTTTCCCTCCGCTCCCGGACGAAGTCGCGATGCCGCGAAGTGGGACGACTTGCTGCCTTCTTGTGGGCGGAGCTTGGCAGTGTGCGTCAGTATATTTTTCACCTGGCATCAAATTTGGGTATTTAACTATTTATCGGTTTAGACGAGATACGGTAAACACTAATGTCGTTACTTATACGTTCGTTTTTGTAACCCTTGTAGTTCACGTTTTCCTCATACGATCAATTTTTCCCCGCACCTATTTTCTTATCATATTTTTTATCCGACATAATTTATTTCAATAATTTCGCCTTCTTTCTTACGAACGAGTCGACAGAGAATAATATCGTACAAGACGTACGCTATGAAACTTTGTTCAAATATTTACCCGGAAGCTGCCTTAAATTTTGAAATTTTAATGAGGGGCCGGCGGCGACTTAAAGGGAAAACCTTTTGCGAATTTTTAATTGCTCAGAGAATGTTGCATATTTCACTCGCAGAGCTTGAACCAGCTCTGACAGCCCCTAAATAGATAAATGGTACAGTCCCCTACTATATGAAAGACCCGCTGGGAGTGCGTGGCCGAAGCGGTGGCTGGCGGGGGCGCTGCGAGCGCTCCGGACGATTCCAGTCTGCTTCGAACGGAGGACGATCACTCGGGGCTAAGATAAAGCGCAATGCGCTTATGAGTTTCTGCTTTCGGTTTTGTGGAGGAGAGCAGATCGTCAGCGTCATACCGCAGTTGCTTTAAAGAGAATCTGAAGCACTTTGCAAGATATCTGAGTTAGGAACGGACTTCTATACCGTTTTGTCCCGTGAACTTATTTTCGCACTTGATTTCTGCAGAAGCAAACGTAAACGGCATTTAATTTAAAAGAAAAGCTGTCACTTTTGCTAGTCTTTTCGCTTCCACGCTCTCCTGCGCTTGGCAGGCCGCAGTGAGCGGGAGCTATGTCGAAATTTTGTTTTGCGATTTCCATGCTCCCATTATAAGATTACAAAAAAAAAAAGTTAAGAGCGCAATTTGTAAGGTGTCTACAGTTAACCTTTTACTGTTTGTTTTTTCGAATTAAAAAAAAAGTTTTCTTCTCTCTTACTTTAAGCTTGACATATTCATCCTGCTCATAAACGTTCTGTTTATGAACTACATCATTAGGTTTAGAATGTGAGTACGTTGGTGAATTTCTATGATACAAAAATAAACACAGGGACGTATACGACGACACCTATTTCTCGAATAGTCTTGTCGGGCATCTTTTTTCAGTAACGCATAATTACACATTTATGCATGACACAGTTTTTGCGATTTGATCCTGCAGAAAACAAAATTAACGCTACCTGGTAATTTAATTATATTAGTGAACGTAAAATGGGACCTCTAATTCTGAGCATCGTATTTTAAAGGTCAACAACAAAGATACAGGCATGATTATTTTTTTGTATATCTCAAGACCACCAGTGAAATTATTATCACGACATTTAGTGATAGGGTATCACGTAATGTGTGAAAACCTCCTCTTGTTATAACTTCCTTGAGCCTTCTTGGCATTGAGGTATACAAAGACTTGGCCAGGTCGTCACGCTGAGCAACACAAGCCCATTCGTTTCTAACTGCCCGCCAAAGCGCGTCGTGCGACGAGTCAGCCAGGCGTCTCTTGGAAAGACCTTTTTTCATTAGGCCCCATACATTCTCAATTGATTCATGTCCGCTCCTTTGGGCGGCCATTGTATTTCTTCTATGCACAAATCTTCAAGACAGTGTAGCACCTGTCGCGCCGTGTGTACAGGACTCCTGTCGTGCTGGAGTAGAAAGCGCACGTCCTGATGGCGTCCATCCAGCAGATATGGCAGCATTAGGTGCTGAAAGACATCTGCATATGCCTCAGCATTGAAATGCCCCTCAATCCTGCGAAGTGCACTTAATTCGTCGAAGGTCGGCATGCCTCACACAGACAAGGTACAACGACCAATTGCAACAAATTGCTGCGTGAATAAAAGTCATACCTAAAGCAAAAGAAAATAATAACAGAATATATAGGATTGTCACATGCTGATGACATGATGTATCTGAAGACAATGCGTGTCAGACGTAGACACGTATATTATAATGAAGAACCGGATTTGCGGATTCACAAGGACAGCTAATACGGCTCCCTTTGAAAACTTTATAGGTGCCCAAATCTGCAAGTTTGAGCACCGCACTTGATGCTGATTCTTCCTGCGATTTTAGCCTAACCGGTGCAAATGTTTAACGAGCACTGATATGCAATTCCGCTGTTCGATTTGCTAGCTTGTTTCAATCATTCTTGTTCTCAAATGTGTTCATGCAAAAGCGAACTAACAATGACAGCAATAAAAATGAAAGCCTAAAGCGCTTTACAATTTCCACAGGGCCAACGCAAAAAAAAAGAACGATTAAAGTTACATGGAATTTCGCTAATAAATAAATACACGTAAAAATGCATGAATTTTGATTTTATGCTGAACTGGGACAAAAATCACGATATCTCAACCTCATGTAGAAAGCCTCCCCACTTGCAGCCTTTGATCCCATTGACTCGAGGAACTTGATTCCTCTGTGAAAACGATCAGTTTCCACAGGTCGTTTTCCATTCGGCATGACTCGGAGCGAATTCAAGCCGGAGTCGTGGATGTTCTTCACTGAGCCGAGGCTTGCGGCAGGCTATGTGGCATTTGAGCCCCGCACTCCAAAGCCTTCTCGCTATTATTGCATTTACACAGAAGGAGACAACTCAGCCTTGAGTTCACTCACAGTCATAAAAGGGTTGTCAGCAATGGCCGGTACAATCAGGTTGTCTTGTTGCTCCGTCGTGCTCCTTGGACGCCTAGCATGCGTTGAATCTGCCACTCTTCCCTCCTGATATGGTACGCCTTAATCCCTCTCCTTACAGATTTGTGGCTATGCCGCACTAACGCAGCAATTGCTTCCTGAGAAAGACCGTCCTGACTCAAGGCGAGTATCCTGGCGCTGTAAAAGCGCGAGATCCGTGCCATACTTCTAAGAAACGAACGCGCTTTTCAACGAGTTTTATCTCTTAAAAATGGCACCCAGGTATAACTTTAATATATGTCTATTTGGCAGTGCTTTTTTAATATTTTACACGAGAAACAACCGATAAATAAAACCAGTAATGACTATGCCTGTTTGGAGCCTCCGTGACCATATCTTAACGCCATAGAGCGCGCTCTTCCACTAAACCGAAACCAAAAACTGTTGAACGCGTTCAGGCCGGGTTGAGCCTCGAGTGAGCGTCCTCTCTTCGAAGCAGAATGGAATCGCCCGGAGCGCTCGCAGCGCCCCGCCAGCCACGTCCTCGGCCACGCGCTCTTAGTGGGTCTTTCATATTGCGGGGGACTGTACATTGACCAAAGCGAGCTTTATCATTGGAGAACGAATATCGAGTAAAATCAAATCCCTTCTTCAATATCGAGACGTTTCCGACGACCGCTCATTGTGTTTCACGTTTCCATCCACGCTTCGTTTGGACTAATTTCATTACATTCGGGAACTCGCAGCGACGCACGTTTAGTTACATTTGGAATAAACGCTACGATATTATTAGTTGCTCGGACTAACCAAATACGTTCCTCGTCACTCGCAAAATAAATGAACGCGTTATTGACTTACGTGACCTCAAAATAAAAGGAGCACGTTACCGTTACCGTTACCGATAAAAATAATGCACGTTACGTTTGCGTTCCTTTTTGCTGCTTTTTGCATGGGGAAAAGACAGGCGAAAGTGCGACTTCTTGGATGGGGAAAAGACAGGCGAAAGTTTGAAGGTATGAGGAATGAGTGCAATAATTAATGACTTGGGAGTATATACATCGTTTCAGCTTAAGGCTTAAGTCCAAACGCATCCAAGGCAACGTGCTAATGGGACCAATCAAGCAGCTTTAAAAGCGCAAGTCAGTTTTTTTTTGTTTGTTCATGATTTGTTCAGCGATGAGAAAATGTACGTAAACAAGGTAAACAAGGCGTACACCATAATGGTTTTTTGTTTACTGTCTGATTGGTCCCACCACTTTGCGGCGTTGACTGCGTCTGGAATTAAGCTAAAGGCCCGTTCACACACATGCGTTCGGAGCAACTCACTATGCTTGCGAACGAATGCAACCGCCGCGACTTCAACGACAACTGTGCGCGACGTGTACACACACATGGAACCGCATGCAACAACACGAATCAACAGCCAATGAGAAACGAGCTTCAGCTTTTGTTCCTAGCCATAGTAAGGCAACCCAGCTACGCTTACAAACATGGCGACCGGTTTCGTGCCCGACGCGAGGTCCTCACCGGAGCTGCCGAAGGTTTCGGCTACGGCGTACAGTCACGATGATCTGCTGTGCGCCTACAATAGCTGTGTGAAGGCTGGTTCAGACATCTGAAACGAACCCGTTATCCACGACCGCGTCCGTTGTGACCGGAGCGACCACACTGCGCCGCGCGTACACTCCTGCAACCACTGCAACAAGCGCAGCGGGTCGGCAGCACGCCCACCAGCTTCTCCGCCGCCGTCAGCTGTTTCAGCGGTGCCTCTAAAAAGGGGAACGCGCTGCCACTCACTTGCGTAACAGTAAATAGACACACCGTCTTCTATGACCTCAAGCTTTATTTATTTTTTCAGGATACGCTTGCAGGGTAGTGCGCTAAAAAGAAAAAATGCAGTACGCCGTCTTGCACGATCGCGACTTTAACACACGACTTTTCCAACAGTACAAATCTCGCCACACGCCTTTTTTACGATTATAAAAAGACGGCGTAATCTTAGCAGCGATACAGCAACGTAGAAATATAATTTCGTGATCAGATAGACATTGCGAGCGTTCAGGATTGCTAACACTAATCACCTTTCTCGGGTGATGAAAACACGTGAAAATTCGCATCCTTTATACGGTACGCACCAGTAAAACCTTGAACTTGAGCACACGCATAGAATGCGCCAAAAAAATCCGGGCGATGTTCGAGGACACAAATGCTAAGAAAGCACCACTGTAGTCGAAGTAAACAAACACGACGGCACGGGCGTTTCTGCTGTCTTGAGAGTGCCGCCACGAGATCGCCGCACGAGGAGGTGGATCTTCTCTTCTTGTACGTGATGGGTTATCATAGCGACACACGACGAAAATTCACTGTCAAGGATAGCGCTTTTACGGGGAACGATGAGCTTCCACCACGCCGTCCACGCCAACGATCACCACCGACGCCATGTTTGCAAATAGAAGGAGCCAGCCCGCAACCGGCATGCAACGCGCGCGACCGAGCTCTCCTCGGCCTTTTGATTGGTGTGTCGCTCCCGTCGTTTCCGAACGTAACGAAAAGTTCAGCCCGGCTCAACTCCTTGCGTTGCGAACGAACACGAACGAAACGACCGTTTGGCGCTTCGTTGCTATGGCAACTCGTCGTTCCAACCGGTTGCATTCGTTCGTAAGCGTAGTGGTCGCTCCGAACGTAAGTGTGTGAACGGGCCTTAAGAAGAAGTATAGAAACAAGAAGAACATCTAAGTGTAAATTTTTACAGGTTTTGAGAAGAAGATGTTACGGGTAACATAACCACGTTACTCCTTTCCTTGAGATAAGTATTGTAAATACGTTACCCGCTACTGTTTTGAAAATATAACAAGTACGTTACAGCATTACTAAAGAAAGTAAAACGTTAC
>JAZHYW010041243.1:0-13752 GCA_037355805.1 Ixodes ricinus | reverse complement strand
AAGCAGCGCGTTCGGGTACGTATTCTTCGTTCTTACTAAAACGGGGGTATTGCTGATTTTTAAAGTATTCTAAACCCACAACTTTGTTCAGTTACCTTCAAAGTTTGTTTTTGGAATGGCTTTATATACGCAGAAAAAAAAAAGTGTGTTTATAGAGCCGAAACGTATAAAACATTGGGACTAACATATTGCAGAGGGCGGGCTATGATTCAGGTAGAAAACGGAAGTGCTGTATTACAGCAGCATCGTACGTTCGTCTGCGAACGGTTGTTTGATTTATGCGGAGAACAAGTCGCCTGCTTTTTGCGCAGGAGTTGCGCTGACGTCAGAAGGACGCCGAGCTCTGATTGGCCTTGATCGAAAGGATAGTAGGGTACACTTCAATGCTAGATGCCTGGAGGTCTACCCACTATTTTTAGATCGCAGCTCTTAGGCTCCCGTTTCCGGCTTGAGCGGCGTCGCCGTCACCGCTGGCGTCGGCGTAACCTTGAACTCACGTGACCCCCCCCCCTCCCCCAGGTCACGTGAACCCCGATGTCACGTGAACCCTCTTCCGGAGATCACGTGACACCCCCAGGTCACGTGACACCCCAGGTCACTTGGCCCACTGCTCCAATAGCCTTCCCTCCTCCTCCTCAAAAGCTGCGCTCTAATTCGGCATTACAGGGAGTTTTAAACGGCTTTCACTTTTTTTTTCTTTTCAATCAAACAATAAAAGCTTGGTGTTCTGATATCATCGCAACCCCTGTGCAAGAAGCAGACGAGCCATTTGAGAACGCGTGGTCTTTGTTCCATTTGACCTCTTTCAAGAAGAGTTCTAGGGCGTCTCCTCACGCAGTGTCGAATATGCTTAAACTGCGGTTAGCGTCCATAAAAAGGAGTCGCGCTCCCTCTTTTGTCGCCTCCTGCTTGACTCATCTGAATAGCGGAGAAGGCAGGAGAGGTAACGCAACTCCCATTACAGACATCAACCGTAGTTTCAAATTTCACCGCGCCGTTTCGTCTTCACATGAGAAAGGCCTCTTGGTAATCCTCAACTTGCAGACGGCAATCCTCAGGAGTTCTCCCTGGACATCTGCAGGAGTATGGTGGCCCTCATCGACGTATCCTTTCTGGTGGTGAATTACTGGAACCCGTTGCTAGGCCGGTCAACAACAATAACGTTTTATGCAAAGCCGAGTACCTCCTGATTGAGGGCTTTCCTCACAGGACACGATTCCCTCGGACTTGCATCGCGTAACACTTTGCCGGAGGGAAGTGTAGGTTTTTCCTCCGCTTCCGGTTCGCTTTCGAACGATGTTTGTCATAGGTGAAAGCCGGAGATCGCTTATGTTTTTGAAACGTGCTCATGAAGTCGGTCCCTGGACGCAGCCATCACACATTCCGCTAAGACTGTAAGTCAAGGCCTCCGCTGCCGTTATTCGTACGACGTCCCGAACCTCCCGAAAAGAAGAATGGAGAAAGCGATCGGAAAGGCGAGGAGGAAAGGCGTGCTGTCTCGCACCCGGCAGTGTATTCGGAAACGATTGTGGGTTGTCCAAACAGAACACGGTTTCTACAATCAGAATCTGCTGTACCGGAAGTGTAGGTTTGTCTCCACTTCCGGCCCGCTGTGGTATGTTTCCTTTTTGCCGGGGATCTGTATGTCATGCTTTCATATTATGAACATATTGCTGTTTCCGGAATAAGTTATTCATCTTTGACCGTTGCACTATAGGACAGCTACTACAGGACAGCTTTCGGTGGAGGAATTTGCAGTTCTGTACACGAAAATCAAAGAAGTGGGAGGTATGTGCAAATTACTACGGTGTTTTGTTTTATTGGTGCACGTGTACAGCTAGCAAAGTGTAGTAACTGACATGCAACCATGACCAAATGGCAGATTTGTTTGAGATGCTGAAACCGGATATCAATATAACTTTTTATGTTGAATATGTTAATTGTTTTAATCAAGTTTTTCCAAACGCAATATTGAGGGCAGTTTGTATGCACTGTATGGAACCCTCATCTGACCCTGCAGTTACAAGAACTTTAGCAATGCAAAATAAATGATGCATGTAAAGGCTGTTTCAATTTAAGGTGAACATGTTTATTCTAAAACAAGCCGGGAAACTTACTAATGCGGTCTTCACAGGTTAATATGATACGGTCAGGGGGGACATCATTTAGGGTGCTAATCTTTAAGATAAGTCAGATAATTAACTAAAATTCGTTAATTAGGTTTTAAAATAAACCGGTGGTTTTTATTATAAACTTGCTGAGCGTCATCGAAAATCACTACATTAGTCAATTGTAGAAAGATATGTTGCACGAGCTTCGTTTTCTGGGTCCCGAATATGTACCCGAATTCAACACGCTCGTGCTGTTTTTTCGTTTCTTAACATCCGCGTGTTCACACCGTCAGCCTTACTCATGTCGCACAAGTGCTAGCTCTGGGTCATCACCGCGCTCCGACGCGCTCCAAATCTTTTAATATTATTATCATTATTATTATTACTATTATTAGTATTATTATTATTAATTTCATTATTATTATTAATTATTATTATTATTTACTGAATGGTATTTTCCGATGACGCTGATCCAGTTTCAATTAAAAGAATGTGTTTATTTTCACCAACTTAAAAACTAATTAAAAAGATTAGCATAGTTATCCGTCCTATCATTACAATTGGCATTTTTATATTTTATCCCTGGACGTGTAACTCACCTGTACAGTCAAAATGAGTCTTGCTCTTACGGCCTTTTTTTTAGAAAACTCTATAAAACTTAGAAACTGAACACATCACATCAAAGATCATAAGGGATGACTAAATCCAGTGAGAACGAATTCATAAACATCGTACTTCGCGGAAACCACAACCCGTCCCCACCCAATTGTTTTGCTCAGAAGAAGTTTGTAAGCGTGACCAATCACGGCAACGATCATTACAATAGATCATTGTCCCTGTCATACAAAAACGCTTCCTTTTTAAGTCATGGCTGTGCCGCTAAGTCGGCTAAGTCAGAGTGGAAAGGCTGGAAAGGTTGCCACCGTCGCTCATAGATAGCGGTAGCTGTTCAGAGTTTTCGTGTCATCATTTGTTTGCTGGCGGATACGATCCTGAAGAAACTAGCGCCTAACCACTCCGCTGTACAAAATTAAGTCTCATGCGGAACCGTTTGGACGGCGTCCTCCCGTTGATTGCAAAGGAAACCGCAGACATAATAATATATTGAGATCTTTCTATGCAAGTTGTAGCCATAAGAGCACTTCTAATGGTAGTCATTTCGTTGTGGCTTTCAGGTTGCGTTCAAGCAGAGTGATAAGGACCGCACTGGCTATCTCAGCACCTACCAGCTCGCAACGCCCTTCGGAATGCAGGTGAGCTTACAAAGATCAACGCAGAATTTCCCGTATACCATTATGCTATTCTCTTTTATATATATTCATCCCAGAGTTTTGTATTACCCGGGCAATAGTCGACGGACTAAAAATTTTTGAAGGTTGACTTTCTAAGTGGCAGAGAATCTACAGGTTCAGAGTACACGAGGTTTGTTTCATCGACTGTGCAGATTATGACGAAACGGGACGGATTTTCTGAATTACAGAGTATGTTAATGATTTCAGTAGGATACAAGCTTCTTTGGAGCCATGCCGCAAGCATTATTCCAGGTGTGCCGCGTACGAGAAACTTGTACACGTGGGATAGGCACCAGGTGCGGCCCTGTATAAGGGCAAGCTCTTTTTTTATATATATATATATATATATATATATATATATATATATATATTTCCCACCGAAACGAGCCCCTGCGAACCGTCGCCTCGAAAAATACGGTAGTTGGTGTAAAGGAACTGTGATGATTTCTCGTTAACATTTATGACTTAGCGCATGTATGCAAACATGCCTGCGATGAGCTAGATCTGCCCCAGGCGAGCACACCGTATTGGGCCAACATTGGATTTGATGTGGCAAAGAATGGCCCAACAATGGCCCAATGAGCCATATGTTTCCCAATATTGGAATCACATTGGACAATAATGGACTATCAAAGCCAATGGTTTTCCAATATTGGTAATACGTTGGCATAGGCTGGTCAACATTGGACTGTCAAAGCCAATAGCTTTCCAATATTGGAAATACGCCGGCATAAGCTGTCCAATATTGGACTGTCGGAGCCACTGGCTTTCTGATATTGGCTTTACGCCGGCATAAGCTGTCCAATATTGGACTGTCAAAGCCAATAGCTTTCCAATATTGGATATCGCCGGCATAACCTGTACAATATTGGACTGTCAGAGCCAATGGCTTTCCGATATTGTATTTACGCTGGCTTAAGCTGGTGAATATTAAACTGTCAAAGCCAAGCGTTTTCCAATATTTGTGATGTCATGGTATAGGCTGGTCAATATTGCACTGCCATAGCCAATGGCTTATCGATATTTGTGTCGCGTAAACTATAAACCCGCGACCTTTTTTTTTTTTTTGCATTGCAGAGGTAGGAAAGTGGAAAAGAGTCATTCACGCGCTCGCTCGGAGCGAGAATTTTATTTAGCCAACTTCATGGGGCGTACGTCGCCGGTACTTTCTAACCGCGATCACAAATACGTCCTTAGCTGCCTATAGGACTATTGCAGTTTGTTTGCCGGCTGCTCTTCTTTCGCATTGCCTTACCTCGGCGTTGAAAACTTAATTCTGTTTTTTAGATTTAATTATTTTTGTATTTTCTAGTGTATTTTGTATGTATATGCATTACCTAGCGTTAACGTCTTCTACTTTGTCCGTGCCCCTGCCATGTTTGTATTTCTTTCTGCGTGCTCTATTTTTTATATTTAATGTTTCTGTGCATATTTGTCATTGACGACGCAGGTGTCGACAAACATAAAGCCGCCGCTTACGCCGCCAACCGAAGTGACTTCTACTCTCAGTTTTACGAGAGTCTTTCGAGCTAGAAAGTCGTCTATTGGACTCGAATGAAGTCTCGAGAGGGCTGCTTCGACTGCCAGTGCACATATCATCAGTGTAGGCAGAAGAACGACGTAGCAATCGCGACGCGAGAGCATACTGCGCCTCCATCTGGCCGGCCGCGCTCGCTCTGCGGAAATGTTAGCGAGGTACTCTCGAGCCCCATTAGCTTACTGAAGTTGGAAGACGCTACTTTGTCGTCGCGAATCCTTTGCCCTTCGAACGGTTGCGAAGCCGTTGCGCCCGGCGTATCCTACGCAGCATCTTTCCGATATTGTTCGTGCAGCATCGCAACCGATTCATCGTGTGTTGAAAGTCGAACGATGTGCTGTCCGTGGTGTCTTTTATGTGTAACTCTTTCGTAAAAAAAAGTTTGAAGTTTAAAAACGCGAACCTAACAGTGTACAAATAATTTTAAATTTATTGATAAAAATAATATATATATATATATAAATATTTAGTTATTTGTGGACATCGTGCGCAAAAAATAGTCGCGCTTAGTTCTTCATTCTAAATTTTAATGTGAGTTATACGACGTAAAACATTGTCTTCAAACTTGCCCCGTTTAGAATCACTTTTGGGCTGGACAGCTTATTTAGAAATTCAAAATCTGGCCTTCAGAGAGCTGTCCTGTTCAATCGGTATTGGCAGCAGGGTAGACGCTATGCGTGTTTTAGGCCAATTCTGTCTCCGGTTAGGGTCACGTGACTACAGTCTCGAAGCTAGTGATAAGGCAGAGCACGGAACCTGACTAAAAGCCCGAGGCCACGCATAACATCCACTGCACTATCAACCTTGGGTACAAGTGACTAATCCTCTGGTTGGGTTCATTGTTGAGATGGGCCTGAAGATTAGCCTTTGTAAGCGCACTCCCCGTTCTGGGCTGCTTTCTTTCTACTCCTTCTCTCATTTTCTCCCTCTCCCTAAGCTGAAGACGTTCTAGACGGTGCGGACTCGACGGACCAATGAGGCGTATACTTTTATCGCTTGAATCCGCTCTTTGTGCGCGGGTAACGGCAGAAGCGTGATCACGTGGTTTGACGGATGACGCATTAGCCGTTTACAAACCCGGAACCCCGAATGCCTGCGAAGACCGGACCTAGCTTCGCGGGTGATACGGCCTGCGGGCCTGCTGTGGATTTCGCTTCTGCGGTAAATGTGGTAAATCTAGTTCTAGAGTTCCGATCACCAGCAGCGCAATTCGTCTTAGTGCCAAGTGCGATCTTCAACATGCGGATTGCCAAGACCATGGATATTCTTTCGGCAGCGCCTACACACGGTGATCTTCCTTTGTTGTGGGCATACATGTGACCACTAGCTTCGACGGACCGAAGACACAACTGACCGCCTTCTCTTCCATGTGAGTGACAAGGAGAAGTTCTCCTGACCATTGGGGATAGGTATTCTTGCTACGCAAGCGTTGTCCTATCCGATGAGTTGACGTGCAACCTGTGCCGTCTCGACGATTCAACGCGATGCATCCCGGCAGAATCGCCCACAGCCCGTATGCACGCTGCAGCGCTCGTTCGAAGGAACGTCGACGTGTATGCGCCACCGTGGCTTGACGTCATGTATATGCGCCAGTCCGCGCTCGCGGCACGGCAGCTGATCAGCGTTCGCTGATCAGCTGATTCTCCGGCTCTGTTCTGGAAACGATACCAGACAGCTGAATGACGTCTAGACGTTCGCGGGTTGATCACGGCGACTGCGCGCCTGCTGTTATGCAGCGTACGCTGCGGATCGTAGATCTCTGCTAGATAAATCTAGTTCTAGAGTGTCCGATCGCCAGCAGCGCAATTCGTCTTAGTGCCAAGTGCGATCTTCAACATGCGGAGTTGCCAAGACCATGGATATTCTTTCGGCAGCGCCTACACACGGTGATCTTCCTTTGTTGTGGGCATACATGTGACACACTAGCCTCGACGGACCGAAGACACAACTGACCGCCTTCTCTTCCATGTGAGTGACAAGGAGAAGTTCTCCTGACCATTGGGGATAGGTATTCTTGCTACGCAATGTACGTTTTGTCCCTATCCGATGAGTTTGAACCGTGTCGAACGCTGTGCCAGGAATCTCCGACGAGTTCAACGTGTAATCCAGAGCGATCGGCCCGAAAGGCCCTGTACAGCGCTATTTGCAAGTGCTTTTTATTCTAATAGACCGTGAGAGACGTTCTGATTGGTTATTTTTGTGTTCGACGTCATTTTTATTTATTTATTTTTTGTTAAAATATGGCTGTCTTCTTAGCGGTAGATGTGTGCTGTAGTAAAAAGTCCTCCCGGTATTTCCAAGCCGAATACCACAGCGTTGTGTAGTCCTTATTTGCCAAGGTTTGGGTTGTTGGGTGCGAGTGGAGTGTCAGTTATGTCACCGCGCTCTGCGAGTGTAATTGCCAGTAATTGTCTCTACACGACAAGCTATTTTATCTGCGCGATTTATTTTAAACTCTTGATTGATTCAAGCATCAAGCTCTGTTCAACAGTCATGTTGTTACGTGTACCGGGGTATTTATTGAATTGTTAATTTAGTAGTGCGTTTGACACTGGTGAGCTGAAGAGGGAGGCCAGCGGTTGCATTTATAAATTGTAAATATTATGGAGGCAATATGGGTACAACAATAACTACATATTTCCGTTCCGCAAATATCGTAAATCTTAAAAACGTTTTTTTTCTTCAAATTAACGTAGAAATATTGGTGTGAACTTAAATGACGAGATTATAATTCTTAAGACTTCTTAAAGCTAGATGAAAGGTTGAGGGACGCCATGATGTTGCACGAGTAGAGTTAAGCAATTTATGAAATAACCTTCGTACTATTTGATTAATTTTTTAAACCACTATCAATATTTTAATCTAGATCGATCAAGCTCTGAGTAAGGACAAGTCGGACGAACAAAACAATAGTAAACGCCTGGGCCGTCTTTCTAGAAACAGCGTCTCAGCTGAGACGGGGGAAAGAAAGCACTGTCAAAGCCAGCGTACGAGCTGAACGGGACTCAAACATCGACTCATGACGCTCGCGCGTCCCATTCTTTACAGTGCTTTCCTTCACCCAGTCTAAGCTGAGACACTGATTCCACCAAGCCGGCCCCGGTGTATTACCTGCGCATCTATTTATTTTAGAAGGCAGTACTAAGTTTTTTACATACAAAATAACGAAAAATAATTCACTGGAAAAGAAAGTTGATAATATGGAAAAGTAAACAAAAAAAAGTCGGTAGGCCTTTCCGAGATTTTATACTTGCAGAGCAACCGAGCCGATTAATCGAATGGTTAATTAAAAGGCGGCGATTAATAATGAAGCTATGTTTTATTTTGATTTTCATTATTGACAAGCGTAAGAGAGAACTGAGAGCCTCTGAAACCCTTCACCTGAATCCGAACCACCGCTTCTGTCTCTTTCAGAATCCTGTGGCCAGGCCCCTGCGTGGAATCCCTTTGCCCAGCTCTTCACCCAGCCCTCTGCCCTGTCCACTACCGAGCGTGCCGCCGAGTCTGCCTAGTCTGCCCTGTCGAGTCTGCCCTGTCCACTACCGAGCGTGCCGCCGAGTGTGCACAATTTTTTTAAATCTTTTTATTCGATTTAAATAAATTATGAACTATCAAACGTTATGAACAATTCATTTGCATGCTTTATTGATTTCTAAAGTGTCCAAATGTGGTAAAATTGCTGCATTTATTAGATTTTAGTATCAGAAAGAAAACTGTGCTTGAGGAAAAAGGGCAAGGAACTTGCTTGGTTCTCTGCACTCTTTTTGTGACACTGGTTAGAACACTGACTGAAAAATGGCATCCAATAATGTCATAGACAATGGATGCAAAAAATAGCCAGTGTATTAAACTGGATGCCAATATCGGAATAGCCAATATTGGAAGAGCCAGTGTGTAAGGCGCTGGATGCCAATGTTGGTTCAGCCAACGGTGAAACCTCTATGCCAATATTGGATAAAAAAGCGCAAACCACGTTGGTCCAACGTGGGCTAGAACGTTGGCAAACCAGTGGTCCAACATTGGCACCAATGTTGGACCACCATTGGATCGGGTGGCGTTTTCGAAAATGCCAACGTCAGACCAATATTGGAACCATTTTTTGCCAACATTGGTCCAACGGGGGTCCAACAGTGGTGTGCTGCCTGGGGCTGGTGTCAGGACTTACAGCGTGTTGCCAGAAAATTTTACGTCAAACTTAAAAATACCTGTCCAAGATTGGGAAATTGTGACGGGTTGAATTGCCAGTCATTTTCGGATAAGGGGCCTTTTTTTTCAACCCGGCGGCAGCTGGTCAAATTTCACTTATATGTCCGCAAGAATTAGCCCAAATACACAAATTGCAATTAACAAAACAAGAAAGCGACCAAAGTTTGCAGGGGAAAAACGCAATAAGAACCTCTCCCAAAGTTCCAAATTGCAACCAAGTCTTACCAAAAAAACTTCTTTTCAGTACTGATTTAAGGTTTTACGTATTTCCACCTTCCTTCAGGCTACAGCGTAAACCAGCACGTGCTCAAGGGTCTGGTGCTTCGCTACGGACACGACAGGAAGATCGCATTCCAAGACTTCATCGGCTGCGCCGCGAAACTTATGATCATGATCTGTACGTATGCCCGAAGAAAAATTCCGAGGACACCTAAGCATTTCTTATGAGTTGTGAATGCGAAAACATGAATGTCGTTCTTCCGTCCCCTTAGCTCCTCTGTGGTGTACTGGTGTGGACGGCCATGTTTCGCTGCTGCCGAGGTTGCGGCCGCCGACGATATAGATGCCTCAGGCGCCGCCAAGTTCTTCGGCGCCGAGAGGAACATGGCGGCGCCTGAGGCATCTAAATCGTCGCTCTCGTGAAGCGGCCGCAGCGGTCATTAGAATAATCATTCTCCCTGTCATAAAAAAAAGCTTCCTTTTTAAGTGCAAAAAAATAATTCAGCCTTTTTTATTTTGGTGAAGAAGAAAGGCCAGCGAAGCTGTAGTATGGTGGGAATGAAGTAATGGCCGGCCGCAAGTCGGCAAGCCAGAGTGGAAAGGCTGTAAAGGTTGTGCCATCTATGAGTGACGGCGGCAACCAGAAAACCGGCGAAACACAACGCTCTGGACAGCTACCGCCATCTATGAGCGACGAAGCAACCAGGCAACCGGTTGTCTGGTTGCCTCTGTCGTTTATAGATGGCGGTAGCTATCCAAAGTGTGTGTCGACATTCACTTGCTGGCGGACACGATCCTGGCGATCCGCTGTAATAGCAAAAACAACGAAGATAAAGATAATTGATGTTTTAAAGGGGCCCTCCGGAGCGTTCTGCGATGGTGTATTTAGGCAGTAACTCAATCTATGGGCCCTAAATTAAGGATCCTAAAAATCATAAAATTACGGTCATGCGCGGCGGATTTCCCTATTAAAATTGCTATCAAAGTCCCCGGCACGCCCCGCCCCCCTTTTCTGAGATGGCCCCGGAAAACCGGAGGGGCATCTCTTTACGCGCGAGCCAATAGCAAGCGAAGGATTCCGGCGTCACTGCGCGTCACCAACGCGGCCGACCGCCGACCCGCGGAGGAATTTCTCGAACACGCGCGGACCGTCGTCAAGGATCCCGGACTTTGTGCTCGGCAGTCGTCGTTCGTCGCAGCGCACCGTCGCGCTGCTACTGCGATACGCAGTCGCATTCCTCAGATGGCAAGGAAAAGTTTGACTCGTTGACGTGGAAGGATCGCAAAGCTGGCTTCGGAGTCGGGATCCACGGGAAGAAGGAACACGTGTCCCGCAAACGCACGCCTGCACACACCCCGGGAAGCAGACGAGCAGACGCGCCGACGCATCACCCCTAACAACAAGCTTGCGGGAGAAAACATAGTTCGCTAGTTTTGGAACGATAATTGCGAACTATGTTTCCCGCACCACAATCAGTTCACGTTTTTCTCAAACTCTAATTTACAACAAGCTTAAAAAGTGTTGCAATAATAACGTGCGCATTCACCGCGAGATGCAGCATTTACATTGGTCAAGTTTAAACGATGGGCAGGGAATGGGGGATTGTCTTCCAAGAGAAAATAGTCCCGATATATTTCTACTGCCATCTGCTTAAAAAATGGTTTTGTAATCTAAAACTTTGTATACATATTAACTTGCACCTGCTACGCAATATAACAACATAAACAGACGATCTCAGAAAGCTCCAGAGGGCCCCTTTAAAGGAAGCCATAGTTTTTGGAAGATTCCGTCCAGCTTGCGGAATGTTAGTTTGCTCTGAGACGCAACGTTTCGCTACACCGCTGTAAAAAATTAAAAAAAAAATATGTTCGGATAGTGATATAACTCAGTACTCGAACACGCATTACACTTTTAAAGGGGGGGGGGGTGGCGGGGCGCAAGAGAAGGATTAAAAAAAATATTAACAAGAAAACAGAATACGAAAAGCGACGCTGGCAAGTCTTCTTGGAGCCTTGTAAGACGGTAGCAGCTTTGTTGTTGTTGCTTTTTCGGAAATCCATACAATATACTATAAAGATTTGACGCGCGTGCGGACTGGGCCGCACATATTTATTATTATGCCCTCCCATAAATTTTATAATTTAAGGTCCTATAAGCTTACGGACTCTGGTAATGGCAATAGTTCGAAATTTATTGCGAAGCCACTTGTGTTTACACACACTATAATCACGTTGCAATCAGCAGCATTGACGAGTCTACCGTGCCGTCTACATTAAAGGGACCATGAAACGATTCTGAAATCGAATTTCATCCACCGGACGTCGTAAAAGGTGTGAAAAGAAACACAAAAACACAAAAATAGGGAGCCAAGAAAATTTTTTTGCTATAGAACTTTTAAAAGAAAACTGGACTCTTTTGCGCCTTCTTTCCTTCGAAAGCTCTCTGCCTTTTCACTGCTATGCATCCGCGGAACTGCAGCACGTCAGCCGAATCCACGTCGCCTATTGGGTAAGCGCCTACCTCACCAGCACCGCGATCGTAAACAATAAATAGCCGGCAAATGTTTCTTAAAAGTTTTGTTAAATAATATTCAGATCCACATTTTGTAGCATAATTAGAGATGTGTGGCGAAAATTGCCAAATCTGATAATGCTGAGAGCCAAGCGCCATCTATCGTGTGGTAAACGAAGCTGAGAGCCAGCTCCGGAGCTGTCTTACGCACTTTTTACGATCAAATCAGCATGGCCGACAGCGTCGCTTGGTCACGACAACCAACGAACGTTCATTTTTCTACGTGTTCTTCTCGCGCGTCCCGACTTCAAGCAGCAAGAAAAAAGTACTTGAAACAGACCACGACGAACAAGAACGCTGGATCCACAAACACCCGAGAAAAGCTACGACGGTCATGAATCCACCTACTCCGACCAAGCGAGCTGCGCAGAATATAGGCCTAGCAGGCGCAGCGTTTGCTTCGACGGTGCTTGGCCAAGACAGTCTGCCCTAGAGTGCCTCAATGTCCTTCTGTTTAGGGTGATGTCATCGTTTGTAGTACCCGATTCCGACAGCACGCGCTCACAGGGAAAATAGAAAGAAATCGCAGGGAACGAAATGTCGCCGTAGCACAGTCAGCGCCACGAGCGCGTGCAGGAACACGTTCTTTCACGCGCTTCAGAACAAAAAATAAAAATAAGCGTTCGAAACAAAATGGCCAGATGTCATCACCCCAAGCAAAGCGCACATGAAGGCACCCTAGTCTGCCCACGGCCGGCTGGCGTGCTGAATGGAATATGCCCGCGCGACCCTTGTGGACCCTTCCCGTATTATAGTTTGATCGCTGACCTCAATTTTAGATTAACAGGTGAGGTCAATCTCTTCCCCTTGTCATCTCCTTGTTTTCCGAGGCAGTGTTGACGAACACTGTCGTCTCGTCGATTCTATCTACTTGTTTTGTGTGATATAGAGCTCGAATAAACGCCGTAATGATTACCTTCGTAACACGGTATGTACACTTTGTTATTAGTATGCCATTTTTATTTTGACATGACTGCACGTCACTGTCGAGCTATAAAAGTTCGTGGGAGCTACGTGCAATGCCGGGCCAACCTTCCTTTGCCGAGTGCCACGTAAGTATCGAGTTACAATCGTAAAAGATCGGTCCCGAAGCACTCACCAACAGCGCGAATACAGCACTTCCATCAAACGCGCGCGTCCGCTCCGAGTGTGAACAGGTATTTACGTGGCTCTTGCTGACACTGTCGTAGTTCAAACGTCTCTTTTTTAACGTCGGCTCGCTCCTGCATCTCCGAGGCCGCGAAAAACGCCGCGGCGATTTGTTTCCATCTACGTCGCTTTGCAAACGACTGACACGGGCCGCCTTTTACCAACAATGACAGTTGGGTTGACTTCTGGAGTCTTCACCGGAAGACTCGCCGCACTTCCCAACAGGCATACCGGCGTATGAGACTAGTCCCATGCTGTCGCTGTAGCGCAACATATCTCATTGAATTTCGCTCAGCTGCGATGTGTCCATGGCTATCGCGGCGATGAGAGGCGCCGATTCAGAAAATACGTCGGTGACATCAGCGCAGTAAAACCAGTAAAACCTACCGGCGCACCCCCAACTCGCCTCCGCTAACGCCCCCATTCTCCTACTGCCGAGAGAACTTCCGGTTCCTGTCCCAGCGTACGTCACGACCGTCAAAATTACGCCGCAACTTGTTTTGCGGTCAGTTGGAGAGAAAGAAAAAGTCGATATTTCATTATTTTTTTGTGTAGAAGTTAATGAACCGAGACGAAAACGGATGCTTGTTCGGCATTCAGTGAACGTTGAAGGTTTAATGTAAAAGTTATCTGGCAAAAGTAAAAAGGTCATTTCATGGTCCCTTT